>VZTN01013902.1:184595-216447 GCA_013400515.1 Erpornis zantholeuca | reverse complement strand
CGCGCCACCTGCGGGCCGCCGGGAGCAGCGCGCACCGAGAGCGTGCGGAGCCCCGCGGCAGGGACGCGGAGCCGAGAGGGAGGGATGCGGAGCCGAGAGGGAGGGATGCGGAGCCGAGCGAGAGGAACGCGGAGCTGAGAGGGAGAGAGCCAGAGCCGAGCGGGGGGAACGCGGAGATAAGAAGGAGGGACGCGGAGCTGAGAGGGAGAGAGCCGGAGCCGAGAGGGAGGGATGCGGAGCCCAGAGGGAGGGATGCGGAGCGGGCGCCGGGCAGGACACGGAGGGCGGCCGAGGTGGCTCCGTCCCTCGCTGTAGCGTCCCGGGAGCGCACCCCGTGCCCGGCGCGGTGCCCGAGAGGAACGGAGCCCTGTAATCGGAGCGTTCGGCGGCACCGCAGCCTTTAATTACGTGGGACAGCGGCTGCTGTTCACTTGGACGGATTCTGAGTAAGCGCTTGCTAGCGGGTCCGGCCCGCAGCTTATTTTATCTCCTTCCCTCTCTCACTCCCTCAGCGCTGCTCACCAGACCCAGCCTGTGCCCCCCTGAGCACGGCCAGTCTCTCCTGTCCCGACACATGTGACAGCAAAGTGACAGTAGGGCTGCTGCCCCACCGAACTGCTTTCCAGGAGCACCAACTTTTTACTTTGAGCTTTTCCTCCCGACTTCCCCACTCGGCTTGTGGCAAAAGAAAGTGTTGTTGTTTCAATTTGCAAATGGGCAGAACGGATCGTGTAAATACATCGGCCTCTGCAAGAGGTTCGTGTCAGAGCCGGGGATCAAGTTCTGCAGTGATGGGACCGAATTCACCGGACAGCTCTTACTTCCTTGTTTATTAAACTATCCAGTAATGTAAAGATACATTAGTAACAGATGTGAACCAGAGCTGGAAAGCACTTAGAGTTCAGTGGATGTTCCTCCTCTGTTTCTGTTCCAACTCAGATCTGAATGAGATACCAGATGAGTAAAGGAAAACGCTCCCCCCTCACTGTCTTCCTTCATGCAAAATTAAATAGAAGTTGGGTTGGAAAAGATGGTCCAAGTCTCTTTCTACAGGAGCAAGATAAGCATTTAGGGGGCAGGGTGACAGTCCTGAGAAGAAATGAGAACCTAATTCCCTCTCAGAAGTGCCAGTCACAGGCACTCAGGGGCAGATCTTAAAATAGTTGCCTTGCATATCACAGAAAGGCAAAAAAAAAAAAAAAAAAATTAGAAGGCAGATGTGAAAGCAGTAGTGTGGTTTATGCTTTACTTCTTAAAAGCAAAGGCTTCTCTCACTGCTTGTTTTGCATAATTTAGAGGGATTAGCTTTTTCCACCCTCCTAAGAGAGCAACTGATGTGTATTTCGCATCTGGGGACATGTGTGTTAGTCTCCAGGCCTGGCATTTGTTTTGTGTCTACGGAATTCGCCCTGCATGGGGCTGTCAAATTAAATACGATAACTGGCTCTTCCAAAACAGCAGATAATTTATTGGTCATTAAAATCCCAGTGGCTGTGCAGTCAGCTTGCGCTGAAGTCTCTTATTGGTGCCAGGGCATAAAAATCCAGTAAACACTAACCAGGGATACAGGCAAAGGTTCCAAAGGGTTGAGACCAAGACTGGTCCAGGAGTGCTCCAGTTGCTGTTTGTTTTCTGTGTGCTCACTGTGTTTCACGATGTTGATGAGTTTTGATATGTTTTTTTCCTACCCAAAATTGATTTTGAAAGTGTTAGTCTTTAGTCCTGTAGATCAAGAGCCACCTTGCTTTGTCATAAGCAATGTTTTTTTTGGTTGTTGTGGCTCACATGGTATTTTCTCAATAGTGTTGCCATTTGTGCTGATCAGAAATGTGCATAATGGGTGTTACCCTGCTCATGGGCTCATGGGTGTTACCTCATTACCATGGGTAATGAGATCAATTAGTGAACACCATCACGTGGCTAACTGCCTGAAGGATGAGGGAGGTTCCTTTTCTGCCCTTCCATTTTACGAAAATCTGGGAGAAGGAAAGCAATGCCGGGGTCTGACACCTGATGATCTGTGTGCTGTCAAGCTGAATTCAGCCTGATCCAGGAGAAAATCAGGAGAACCTCCTTCCCCATCCGTCAGAGCCAAGCATCTTAGATTTCTCCCCTTTGCCTCTTGGGGAGTCATAGTGTTTCACAGCTTAAATTAATTTTTTGAAAATAGCACGTTGGTATATTTAAAAATATTATTGTTGTTTCACCAGGAGGAAAGAGCAATCCCAGCACAAGAAGATAGATGTCTTATGGGAATTACTGGCTGCAATGAAGCTGAGGGAAACTCACTGCTCTTGGCAGGCTCCTTTCCTACAGCTGTCAAAGCACTCAAACATTTCTAGCCACAGTCATCAGAGAGTTTGTCCCTGGCTTTTTGACTCCTAAGGGCAACACTGAGCCTTGTTACAGGGCAGAGCAGGAGACCTCCTCTCCCTTGGATATGTCACTGCTGAGGAGCTGGGCCCATCCATGCAGAGAACATGGAAACTGTGGCTGCAGGTGTGTGGTGTGGGATTATACCTGGCTTGGCTCCCCTGATATCCCGACCTGGATGCACCCCTTTTTCCCTTAGAAAGATGCCACCAATGGTCCACAGCAAGGATTTTGGTTTGTTTGTGGTCTAGTAAATGCCTGTTGTCAGAGCTTTGGACTGCAGTCTGAGCTTTGGACAATCCTTCTTCACCAGAAACCTTGATGGCTGAGTAGCAGGTAATGAAATAGGAGTGTGAACAGCTTGAAATGCCAATGAAGCCACATATTCTTAAGTCAAGGCAGAATTTTGTTTCAGGATTCATTAACAGAGGTCCATCCAAGCAGTTGCTGTTAACAGAAGTATTTTAGAAAGACTCACAATTTCAAGTACCACCAAATAATACTTTATGGGCTTAAAAAAGATTTATCCAGGTGCTGGCAAGGTCCAGAGGGTTCCTTCTGCCTGACCTGGAGGTGCTACTTGTTTAGGAAACTGGAAATCCCATTATACATAGCAATTTTGTTGGTTTCAACACCTTCCAAAACGAGATTTGGGCATGGGGTTTGTTGAGACTCATGAGAGACGAAAAACAAGACACAGATTTTCAGGAGGTGATTTAGGAGTCTCTGAGTCCTGCGGAACTGAGTGGCATTTCATCTTCTGAGCACCTTTGTGAGTCCAAGTCTCTACAAACTGCAGAGGAGGCATGGATGAGAGAACAGACTCCTCTGGTACAATTCCTGCAGTAAGGAATTGAACTCAGGACTAATTGTCTTTGCTGCTGTTGTGGAGAACAGCCCAGACCTGCCGTGAGGATTGGTCTGGAACAGGATGTCCTGTCCTGCCCTGTCCTGAGTATCTGGTCAGAGCTGGATCCTTGCATTAAAAAGCAAATCTCTGACTTGGTTTATTTTTCACCCTTCCTCCCAGCCCTTCTGCTGGGAGCTGAGATGATACTTGATAACTAGTAGAAAAACAACCAAATAAATAGCATGTTAACACAATATTTGCAGCTGTTACTGAAGTTTCACAGGGAAAGATTCAGATTGTTTTCTTAATTTTCACAGGATATCTTCCAAATGTTTTTGTGTTGGCTCCCAGCAATGTACATAAATCTGCTCAGTTACACTAATCTAGCAGAGTGAAAAATATTGCAATTTTGCTGTTAAATTATGGATGAACTCTGCTGTTAGTTTGGCTTGTAGTGAATATGAAATATTGCTGTTTTAAATTAATATTGCATTTTCTCCTATATTTCCCCTGGTAGCTTATGAAACACTGAGTTTATAGTGATGGGTTTTCTTGAGTGTAAGCTAAGCATTTATAACTTCTTTTCCTTGCCACTTTTTCCTCAACACATAGAAGAAAATTCAAACACACGAGGCAGGCTTTATTCTTTAAAAGCGTTTATTTCTAATGGAATAAATAAGACACCAATCCTGCGAGTGTTTTTTTTGTGTTTAACCTTACATGGACAGGCTTGAAGGAGTGGCCAAAGGAGGTACAACTTCCCCATCAGCACCACTTGAAGGTGGAGCTGCCTGCACAACCCAGGAGTCAGCATTTTGTCCCATTTGGCTCCGTGAGGTGCCAAAACAGGGCACAGGAGGCGAACACGGGGTGCTCTCCACAGCTCAGTGTGGATCTCACACATGCAAACGCCTCTGTGCTACATCCTGAGGCAGACCTCCTGCCTCAGTCGGCCTTTGGCATGTTTGTGCAGAGATGTAAACACACAGCCTGGGTTTCTTGCAGTAGCAAGATTTTTATCAGGTATACTGAATAGTTATACATGCTCAAAGCTGAGGCACAGCTCGGTAGCAGCTACTGCCAAGCAGAGGAGAGAGGTATCAGCTCATGTTTTATAACACATGGCCAACAGATCTCCCTCTTATTGCCCATGTTAAAGCTCTGCTAACCTTTGTTTCTTCTCACCATTTGAATAGGTTGTGTCCTGAGAGCCTGTCCCTAAAAATGGGCAAGCTGAGAGTCCACGCTCAGCTGGGACAGCTCTGTCTCCATCACAGCTTGCTGTGGTGTTACTTGCTTTGCTCTTTGTTTAGGGTTTGCTCTTCTGGTATTGTTATTTCTCCCTCCACACTTACTCAGATCACAGAGAGATTGTTTAATAGGTTTTTGTTAATGTAAATATAATTGCTGTATTATAGAAAAGAAGGGAATGTTACTGTAACTCTCTTGCACACATTTTGTAATGCTTAAATATCGACTTACTCTAAACCTGAATAGGTTCCGTTTCTGCACCAAATTAAGTTTAAAATAAAAATTGAATCACCTACTGAATAGTCAGCAAACAGACTAGAACTCTTCTGCTAGAGAGATTTGTGTTATGGTTTTAATAAAGTACACTTATAGAATTAAAACCCACTGGTAACAAACGCAACAAGTTTTGCAAACAATCCCAGACTTTATTAATGAATGAGTTACGCTGGTGTGTCATCATAATTCCTTTCAGATGTATTCAAGTTCTTTGAAAGGACCAGTGGAAATTGTCATAAATTCATTTGCTATTCACATTAATGAATGCTAGCCCTTATTCTTCCTCAGTGGTATTATGATTGCAATCTGGATTGCCGTAGGGACCCCACTGTAATTCATCATTGCCTCAGTGTTCAAATTCTCTGGTGGAACCAGATATTGGTGTCGACAACATCTGGAGTTTTATGTCTCTCATCTTTTTTCTACCTCTTTCCTTCTGTTTAATCAAGAGAATGGGAAGGGGAAATTGCTGCCATTGTTAATATCTTCAAGACACTGAGTGGTTGCCGGGAGTTTGGAGCACAGTTACACCTAGGAGGGAGGAGACACAGGTCTGTCCAAAGAGGTGAGCCTGAGGAGCAGCTGATTTCAGCACACTGCAGTGCCAGGCACCATGGCATGCCCAGAGAGGCAGGAGGGCACTCTTTCATCTTCCATTGATGCCTGAAATGGCTCCATAGAAACAGAGAGCAGACACGAATCAAGGAATAAAGGAGGGATTGATTGGAAAGGCCTTCAGAGGTACACTCTGGGCTCCAGAGGCTCCTGCCTCAGTGCATCCCAACATGGACAAGGACAGCTCCCGAGTTCTTCCCACTTGGATCTCAGCATCAATTCCCCAAGCAGAAGCCAGGCAAGGATGGAATTTGCCCAAGCTTGCCCCCCTGTCCCCAAGATTGTGGTTTGCAGTTGTTGGGCCTAGGAGGGTCTGGGTGTCCTTGGAGAGCTGGAGAGGCTTTGTTGTGTGTGTGTGAGCATGAGAGAACAGCACTGAACGAGCTCCAGGGAACTGCAGAGTGACACTGGGCAGGGCAGGGTTAGGAACAATATAAAAGTTAAAACCTAAGGCACCACTATTCTGAATCCAAGCAGAGCCTTTGACAGCTTTTGATTTCTCCTTTCACCCAAGAGTGTCTTGGCAAGCAGATTCCTTGTTTCTTTCACTGGGGCCTTTTCATGTTCTATAAAACAATTCTGTACTTGTACCAAGGAGAGACATAGGCTGATGTGGATTTTAAGCAGGAATCTTTATCTGTGTCTGCTCAGATCCCGACTTCTTTCCTACCAAATCCTTCAGATGCAAGTCCATTCTCAGTGCCAGGGTATAAATGAGCTCAGGAATGCCCTGCAAGGTAGATCTTGAGTGTGGGCTGTTCCTTAGCTTAGAGTGTGCCTGCCTGTCCTTACAGTGTGTGACAATACACTGCTTTTTGGGAATGTGGCCTTGGCCCAAAAGGCACATTAATGTTTATAAATTCTCCAGATATGTGCTTCTCCCTCTCCTGTCTGCTGCTCTTGGGAGGGGCTCACATAAAGATAATTAATCATCCTCCTTCAAACCTAGCCCTTAAAATTCCTCCTTGCCATAATACCTAACATCAATTCGACAAATGTTTGTCTGCAAATATGTTATGACCACTGCCTATCATGCTAAGGAATATTTTACAGTCTTGGTCCTTCTCCACCTATCCAAATCCACCAGTGTTCTTCCAGGGCTGTGAGTGTGTGGTAGGGAACCAACCTTTGTGCATCCAAGCCCTCTGCAGCTGGAATGGCCTCTGTGCCATTCCTGTGAATGGGATGGTGACACACCTTGTAAACATCCTGAAGGAAAAGTAGTAAGTACATTTTTCAGTCAAGGACCGGATGATCTGCTGTGCAGGAGCCTTGAAAACTCAAATCTGATTCAGATCTACCCAGGGCTGTTGGGGGCTGAATTACTTCTTCTCTCCTCCCATGTGTGTTTGGACTATGTAATTTTGCCTTAAAGTGTATTCCTTCTCTGTTTCAGAGAATGACAGATTGGGATTTATATTGCCAGTGAATATATTTATATTTATATTTTCTCCACAATGTTTGGGTGCAAGTTCTAGAAGAAAAAAAACTGAAATGCTGACATTGAAATACTCGACATTGTTAGTGTCACCTAAACACCTTTTTAGCACTATCCCTGAATTAATTATGTATAAGGCAATCAAGGAATTTAGGATCCTCAGATTCCTCTCTGTTCAGGGCACAGCTGGTGAAGGTAATCAGCTCTTACAGCAGCATAGGAAATATCTGTAGCTGGCAACAGATGCTGAGCATTTCTGTGCTGCTCTGTGACTGTAGGACACGAGGTGATGGCGCTGGTGGATAATCCATCCTCATCTGGAAGTCATTATTGCTAATCAGCCTACCTTGGGGTACTAATTGCTGTTATCATATTACCTGTCAAAGTTTCTGGGAACTGCTTTCTGAGACTTTGTGTGCGCACTGAAAGTTTCAGGCATCGACAAAGTCCTTTAAAAGCACCATTTGGTAAATGAGTGATTAATAAACCAACATGAAAGTTTGCTAGGATGGAATGAGAGAAGCAGACAGAGACACCCTGCAATGATGGAGAAGAAAATGTTTTAAAAAATTGATGTTACAAGCCCAGATTTCTCAGCATGTTATCCTGTGAGGAACTCTGAAAGGACCTATTTAAAAAAGCAGCTGGTAATGCCACAAATTCAGAAATATTTTTTAACACATGTTAAATTCCTGTGGACTCCCTGCTCAACTGATGGCACAGCTTGAAGGATTCAATAAAAAGCAGTAATTAAAACAGCAGAAACCCCTCCAAGATGAAGTCTCTAGTTCTTCACCCAGGGTTCCCATCTTCATATAAACACAAATCCCACGGAAAACAGTGTAAAAGTGTAATTTTTATGGAGATTAACTAACTAAGCAGTCTCTCATTTATTTAAGCTGTTCATTATTTCAGTATCCACTGATGGCAAGGCTGCAGGAACACAATGAAGTGTACTCCTTAAGAAACACTGTTCTCTAATGCCTGTACTACACCCTTAATTAGTATGGTATCATCCATAATAATAATGTCATTTAAAAATTCATTAAATGTTTTGGGATGTAGTCAGAAAAACGATTAAAAGAATAAATGTTTCATTTTGAAATGCTTAGAGGTAATACTTAATTGCTAATATTAATACTTAAAATAAGTTTAACTTATTTTTTGTTTTGGCTTCAGCTAGAAAAAAAACTTCTACAGGAAACTTATAATTCAGAACAATGAATATTGCTGCAATATTCTTGTGTGGTTAAAGAACATGCTGTCCATTGTTTTTTTCATTTGTTACTTGAATGTTCTGTCTCAGGAATGAAATAACACTTTTTCTCCAGTCACACAAGATTGCAGTTCAGCCTCTTTAACGCATGCAGGTGCAGAGCAAATGGGCACTTGGAAAGAATATGTCAAATGAAATAGCTTAGTTATAAGAATTTTATAATATTTTGGCTGGTGTGGATTAAATTTATTCTAAACTGTGAAATCTTAAACAAAAAGCACCACTACCTTTTCCACAGTCAAGATGATTTGTGTTTATATATTCTATTTCCATCTGGTAATGGACAGAGCTAATCTGAAGTCCTTGTAGCAAAGAATGAAAGATTAAGACTTTTCTGTCGTGTTCTAGGCTGAAACACCAAAACAATATCTCACTGCTCTCCTTGAGAGAA
Source organism: Erpornis zantholeuca (assembly GCA_013400515.1). Taxonomy (NCBI): domain Eukaryota; kingdom Metazoa; phylum Chordata; class Aves; order Passeriformes; family Timaliidae; genus Erpornis; species Erpornis zantholeuca. Next base: position 207,977 of record VZTN01013902.1, on the reverse strand, counting down.
AACAAGGAGATGCCAATGTGTTTGAAAGTGAATAGATCAGAAATGGTTTTAGGTATTACTTCTAACATAAAAGTTCATCAGTTACTAACACAAAAGTCATGGTAAAAAATGGTATTTACTACTTTTTATTAAAAAGTCATGGTTAAAAGGTGTTTGCATTCCAAATTTTTTAATGTCTTTTTAGGAAGTCTTTAAGAGGTCATGATATTAATGGAGAATTGTTAAGCACATTTTCTGAGTTCTCTGTTGCTTTCGAGAACCCTTGCCTAAAACTACTGTTAATTGGATCAGTATTCATCTTTTGAGTGGTTTAATTAACGGATGTGGAATCTGACATCTCTCACAAGGGGCTGATGTTCAGGGAAGGGCGATTCAGTATTTTGTAAATACTGGTTCCGTGTCAGACGTTTCCGAGCAGGAAGCCAAACTGAGGGGCCCCACCCCACCCATGCTGTGGGGTGCATGTGTGTCTGTGTGCAGGCTGCTTTCCCTTGTTACCTCTCCTGATGGGGTCAGAAAACAGACTGAGGGGCCAGCCTGAGTGATGCCTGAAATGGCTCCCTAGAAACAGAGAGCAGACAGGAATAAAGGAATAAAGGAGGGATTGGTTGGAAAGGCCTTCAGAGGTACACTCTGGCCTCCAGAGGCTCCTGCCTCAGTGCATCCCAACATGGACAAGGACAGCTCCCGAGTTCTTCCCACTTGGATCTCAGCATCAATTCCCCAAGCAGAAGCCAGGCAAGGATGGAATTTGCCCAAGCTTGCCCCCCTGTCCCCAAGATTGTGGTTTGCAGTTGTTGGGCCTAGGAGGGTCTGGGTGTCCTTGGAGAGCTGGAGAGGCTTTGTTGTGTGTGTGTGAGCATGAGAGAACAGCACTGAACGAGCTCCAGGGAACTGCAGAGTGACACTGGGCAGGGCAGGGTTGGGAACAATATAATAATTAAAGCCTAAGGCATCATGAGTACAAGAAGATTGTATGTGGACAGTGTTTGTATGTGGTGTCCCCAGCCTGGGTGTGACTGCTCACAGTGTCCTGTTCCAAACAGCCAGGGGTGCCTGGGTTATTTCATTTACCTTTAGCCATTTAACATCTAGTGCAAGCTACTGATCTCATTTTCTGCAGTCCACGGAGCTACCTCTCACTTCACCTTCTCTGTCTCTACAGGCATCGTGGAGGCTCCAGTATTTCAGTTAAATCTAACAATTTACTGCTGATACGATCTATTTCCAACAACCCTTCTCGCCCAGCTGGAGACTGCTCACAGGCATCCTGCCTCTGCCTAGAGTCAAAGTCACCCATTTTGGTGAGATGCATCGAGTTTAAATATATTCTCTTTTTTTTTTTTTTTCTTTTTTTTTCTTTTTTTTTTCTTTTTTTTTTCCCCATTGGCTGTAAAGTGAATTTACTTAAGTAGCTTAGATGGAGCCATTTACTATTGGTCAAATAAGTCCTATTTCCAACTGAAGTGTTGAAGGTTTAGTTCTCAAGGTCCATCCCAATTTCCCAAGGAGTGATTGTCCTGCTGCTGGAGGTGTGGGACTCCTCTCCAGGAGTTCAGAATTTGGCATTCCTATTCTCTATAATGTAACCTGCCAGGAAAGTTTGTGGCTTTTATTCTTGTTTTTAGAGAAGATGAGAAATCTACCAAAATTACATATATTTATGGTACAATCTCATATGCAGTTTTGCTCTATGGATGATTTTTTGCTTTCCAGACCACATCAGAAGCATTCTGAAAAGCTTCATATGTGTCACTCCTAAGAGTTTTTCACTCAAGAAACTCTGTCTCAAGCCCCGGTTTTGTCTTCCTCCTGCTTTTACAGCCACGTTAATTGTGACCTACAGTCTGTCTGGCTTTATTATGAGATCTGAGGCAATCACCATCATCACCTGCAGCTAAGTGAAGGGTTTGATTGCACTTTCTCTTGAGCCTGAATGGGGTGGACAGCTCGGCTTTAAGGAGGTCCACAGTTGTCCTCAGAGCTGAACTCCACTGTTTGTGCCCCTGAGAGCCACAACCCTCTCAGAACAATGACCACCCCCAGAGGCACATGGCTAATTAACACAGGGCTCAGGGGTGGCACCTCTTAAAAGGCACAATAGGTACTTAGAAATTTGAATTACTAGGCTGACTTTCAAAGGAAGCAAGGGTAAAAACCCTTTTAGGTTTTCTGGGGATGCCGTGGTGAGAGGAAGGTGTTTAATGTCCTTTTTTAAGGCAGGCAGCGTGTGCATTCCATGGCCCCGTGCCATCTGCATCATTAAACCACCTTCTCCCGTGATTTATATAAATCTCACAAGCATCAAAACCCTGCTAACTATCCAACCAAATTAAAAATAACCTCTGAAAACAGTCCAATGTAAAAATGTTTGCCTTCAGGAGAGAAAGCAGTTTATTCTTTACAACCCTTCTACTGTGTTAAAACACTGATTAAGTTACTGGTTACCAATGGTATCAAGAAATATAAAGCTACTAACTGCTTTCAAGCTGCTTCTGAATGATAGAGGAACCTGTTGTAGGTGCTGCTCTGAGCTATTAAAATGCTGTTAGATTAATGATATGGAAAGAAACATACTGAGCTCTCAATATCACACAGTTTATGCATTGAAATTTCCCTGATGGGGTGCAAATTTATCTTTCTTTTGTACCAAGTGTTGAACACTCATCCTATATATTTTAAAGTATTTTCCTGATTTTGTTCATTTTTCACAGGATTAATTGGAAGGTTAAGTGATCAAAAACCTGCTGAGCTAAACTTACCACTAGCAGTGAGGCTGTTCATTAAAACCTGCTTTCCATGTATTCCAGCTTGGAAAGACATTTGTATTTTAATTACCCTGTAAACAACCAAAAACTGGGGATGTGGTTTCATTATTTTGGAGGGCCTTTATTTTAGGAAGGGAGACTCATCTCTCTGAGTGCTGCTCTGTTGTTAATGGAGGAAAGGAAGGACTCCTCCAGGTAACTCAGGACACCTGCAGAGCCTGATTTCTGCTTCAGCAGCAGCAAATCCTGATCTCTGCTTACAAAGGGAGCAAAGATGTTCACACTCCCTCTGTAATTTCTCGGAATTAATACCTCTGCCTGTTAAAACATATAACTCCCTTGGGTGTCTTCCCACTCCTGTGCCAGGTAAGGAGGTGGTATGTGGGGATGCTGACTTGCAGAAGCATTTATTAATAGCTACATCAACCACAAATTGTTGTTAAATACAAGCTCTGAATTTCTTAGGAAAGGTTCACTGCGTGCTGTGTGTGGTGTAAGGCTTTGGGATGTGATGGCCAGCCAGTTTCTGGCACAGGGAGGAAACTTCTGGAAAGGGACCTCACCAAAACTCATGGAATATTTTTATTTAATACATAGGAGAAACAGAAAAACCAAAAAAGAAGCCCCACCCAAAACCAGACCATTAGTGGCTCCTTTGTGATGTGCTGGGTTTCAGACTGCTGAGGCAGTAGAAGAGCATTGGAGCTCTGCAGCCAAACTGTGATAAGAAATATTTTATCTCTGTTATTTAGGGCAGCAAAATGAGTGAGCATTTCCAAAAAGAAGTGGGTGGAGAAGCTTCAGATCCCGTGTCTGCCTGTCTTAATACTTGAATTCTGACAAGCTTTGTCGATGAATTGGGAATACCTGAAAAAACTGTTGGAAACCTTTGTTTAGGATAGGGTTTCAGTGGCTGGGTTTGAATTACACTTACTGAAGGCCTCTCTCTGTTTGATGCTCTTGTTCTCAGGCAGCAACATTTACATTTAAGCACTGCCCTTAAAACCAAGGTCCTACATCTCCTAACATTTTTATTTTTTTTTTTCAATGAGTGTATCAATCACTGAAATGCAGAAAAGAAGTTTTTATTTCTAGCCTCCCTAGACTGTGGTGGGATAGGATTAGCCTACACTCTCAGTGTTGTAGAATGCTGGTAATTTTCATCCCCTGTATTTGTCAAGGGTTAAATAAAGCAGTGTATCTGTTAGTCCATGGTTGGGGGGTGCAGAGCAGAGGCTGTGGCTGTGTTGGTTGTAGCTCATTTTAGTTTGCATTTTCCGAACTTGGAAGGGAAGAGAGACTAGCACAGCCCTGTGCCAGGATGACAACATAATTTATGAGTTATTCCATATCATGCCATGTGTTCTCATGCCCTTGAACACACTGGAACTTGTCTGACCCTGAAGCTCAGCAGGGTTGGACCCCTAACATCAGTCCTGGGTGCTAAAGGCTTCTGGCTTGACATAAAGGGGAAAAATATCACCTGGAGGGCAATCAGACCTTAGAAAGGACTACCCAGAGAGGCTGTGGACTCTCTTCTTGCAAACTCTTAAAACCTAGCTGAAGAAGCAGTGGGCAGGCAGGTCTGCATTCAGTGCTGAGCCTGCTTCTGGCAGGAGGCTGAGCTAGAGGACCTGCTGAGGTGGCATCCAACCTGAATTGTTCTAGGCTTCTGTGGTCTGGGCTTGGATTTTATGTACTTCAATGCCTTTATGTAATTCTTATAAAGTTGCCTGCTTGCATGCATTGACTGTAATGATAATATTTGATAACTGTGATAATTGTATCATTAAAAAAGAGGTCATGCTTTCTGGCAGGAATAGACAAAAATATTTCTTTATAGATTTCTAAAGATAGCACTTATTGCCATAAGGCCTATTTTGTTTATGCATAGGAAAATTTTCCACCAATTGCTAATGGCAGACTAAGATAATCCCCTATAAATGGAGTAAAAAATTAAATCATTAAAATAATTGCAGCATAGTTTCTTAGAATAAAAGCCTTTCTTTTTATTTGCCTCTTTAAGAAGTACAGATGTCCAAAACCAGGAGTATATTTGTGATAGAAGCAGAGGAGGCTGGAATAGAAACTACACAGTTCAGATATCACATAAAAGTTTTGCTTTCCAAGATTCACCCACTTGTTGAGTCATGTTGAGCTTAAAGCTTCTTGTTTATGTAACAATATTCTCATTTTTATTTCAGGTGGAAAAACAATTACTTGTATTTTGAAAGGATGTGTTTTTGGTTTTGCCCACTGATCCTTCAAAATAGGCAATTACTCAAATATGTCCCAAGTTGTCAATTTCTTCATTGTTGAAAAATAATTCATTGTTCCTTTGGCTATTCTCGAGATATGAATGGCAGAGTTGAAGGCTTTGAAAATGTGGAGAGAGTTTTTCAAATATTAGAAGAATATACTTTTTTACACTGCAGAAAGGATTGACTCTTCCAGTTTTGAAATTCTTCAGTAACAGCAGTAATGGGGAGACTCTTTCAGTGACTGAATATAAGTGAATATTTTTTAAGTTTTCGAAATACTATTGCCAAAATAGATTTTATGCATGTTGAAGATTGAGCTAATACATTTATATAGATGAGAGGTAAATCATGGCAAAGTGGGAAAAAGTGGAATGCAGTTTTATTCAGCGAGAGAATTTATCTCTCCAATATTCATTGGTTGGGCTTTTATTATGTAGAACCTGGGTCAGTTACAAAAAATTAATGAACTGTGGTTTTTCCTCTGTGAAAAATCTCAACTTTTTAAGGAATTCTTTTAAGTTCTGAAAGGTTAAGGCTTGACTAAGGAAGAGCTATCTGAGGGGTTCTGTGTTCCAAAGGGCCAACAGTGTGTGAGTGCATGTTCCAGCAGTTTTGTAGCAGGCCATGGGTGAGGTCCCTTCTTCATTGTTATCTCATGCTTACTTCTACCTTAAATGAAACAGCATAAAACTCTTTTCCTTGTGTAACCAGGCTCAGATAAACTGCAGAAATGTGCTGAAAATGGGTTCTCTGAAGACAAGTGTCAAAAGCCTGCAGTATTTTTAGTTGTATGACTCCATAACCCATGGGATTTAGGGCTTTTCTTTACTTCATCTTGGTTAGCACAAGCATGAGCACACAGGATTTTCTCTCCCTGGAGTTCTTGCGTGGGTCTGGGAGTTCTTGCTGCTTGGAGATCTTTCCCTGCACGAGCTGCAAGTCTCATGTGAACCAACGTGCTGGGGCAAGTGACTGTCTGTGGCTCCCACTATCTCTTGTGCTGATGCCTTAAATGGCTCCCTAGAAACAGAGAGCAGACAGGAATCAAGGACTAAAGGAGGGATTGATTGGAAAGGCCTTCAGAGGTACACTCTGGGCTCCAGAGGCTCCTGCCTCAGTGCATCCCAACATGGACAAGGACAGCTCCCGAGTTCTTGCCACTTGGATCTCAGCATCAATTCCCCAAGCAGAAGCCAGGCAAGGATGGAATTTGCCCAAGCTTGCCCCTCCCTTCCCCAAGATTGTGGTTTGCAGTTGTTGGGCCTAGGAGGGTCTGGGTGTCCTTGGAGAGCTGGAGAGGCTTTGTTGTGTGTGTGTGAGCATGAGAGAACAGCACTGAACGAGCTCCAGGGAACTGCAGAGTGACACTGGGCAGGGCAGGGTTGGAAACATAGAAAAGTTAAAACCTTAAGGCATCAGTGCAGCTCGGAAAAGTGGCAGAAATGAGGGAGAGGCTCCCACTGTGCCATCCCAGGGTATGTGGGAAAGGGAACACACACACAGGCTGGGCTTGAAGTCAGAAGGGATGAATTTTGACCTGGCTTTGGGAAACGAAGAGGGTGTGAGTGCACACACAAGCTGGGTTTAAAGACAGACTGAGGTTTGACCAGGATTCAGGTATTTTACAGCTGGGCTGCTCCTTAGTGGAGCCTGTCAGCTGGAGCTCACTTTGGCAAGGAATATGAAGTGTAGTCCTGGAGCTGTGGTCTTTGCCAACAGGCAGGTTTTGCTCATTACTTATAGCCTTAATTAGTCCTAATGGCTTTGGGAACCAGTTGCTGGGAGGAACGTGCTCCCTAGGTGGATTATCTGCAACAACGTCCTTCAGGGCGAGGCTTGGTGGAAAAGGCTGGGTTCCAGGGGAAAATAATCATTTGCATCGTGTAATTAAGAAATGTATCACTGAGTACACACCTAGTGAAGGTGAGTTATGGAGGCTTTCTGATAGATTAAATCTGAAATTTCATATGGTGTGCGTTCTTCTCGTGGCTTTTTTTTCTTTTATTAATGTAATGCATTCAAACAGCTCACAAGATGGTTATTTGACCTGAAACTGTACAGAAAAGTCTAGTAATGCCTTACCTTAGAAACAAAGAGACAATTCAAGTAATTTTGGGAACTGCAGCTGCTGTGAAAGGCAGCAGCTTTCCTTGTAGGTGTTGCAGCAATGTTCTGTAACATTCACCTACAGGAAGGGCCATGAAGACAAGTAGATTTTTAATTACAGTTCTTAAAAAGACATTAATAGAATGTCAGATTTCTATTTTTTTTTTTTAAGCCATTCTTTACTTTCTGCTTAAATTAGGCTACACCCAGGCTCCAGAACCTGGGAGTAGTCTTTAGGTCCAGATGTGTTTTGACACAAGCCAAGGCGAGACCCCAGCGTGCACCCAGCAGTCAAATTCTGCCTTGCTTTCCACCAAAAGGCATCTGGGAGCCATCTGGCAGCAACACCAAGGGCATCTCCTCATATCTCCAGAGAGGAGTGCAAATGTAGGCAGCTTATCAGGGCCCTGGCTCTAGCAGGGACGTGTGCTGACAGTGGAACTGATCAAATTATTCAGGATACCCCTGATCTGCAGCGAGATGCTCTCAAGATGCACCAATTCCGTGACCAGCCCAGCTTGCTTTTCTTGCTGAAGGCTGCCTGGCTGCATGCCTTGGGTAAAACATACCCTGAAGGAGCAGCTCACACAGGATTGTATGAATATTGATGGTAAAGAATTAACATGCATCCTATTATTGCCTTCTACCAAGGCAGATTTTGTTTGAGGGATCATGTGTAACAGTCCTTAATTGTATCAGCTTTAGTCAGAAGCTTTCTTTCCTCACAGAAATATGTGCCTAGGTACACTCAATAGTAACCTGGGGTTTTGCTAGGATAGTCAAGTAATAATTATTTGAAAAAGAGCAACTAAGAGCTCAAAATATTGAAGAAAATCAGGATTCATTAATTATTTACTGCATTAGAAGTTTGTATCTTTAATAAAAATACCATATGTTGAAAATTCTAGCACTTTTCTTGAGATGAAATTAGGAATAATCTGCTTAGCATGATTTGCCTTAAAGTGAACTTGAGCTGGTTGTTGTTTACTAGATTAGACAAGATGCATTTCAGTTGACAAATAAAGAATGGAACTTTTGCCAGATGATTCACTTCCCCTAAATCATGACTGGCTTTGAAAGGCTTTACTTCTTGTGTAGTTTTTCTGTTACACAGCTCGTCTGAGATCAGCTTTGTCCAGCTCTGCAGTGAGATGTGATTGCTTTCCACTGCTCTATTTAACTGCAAAAATCACTGTGAGCTGAAAATCCACTCACATGCTGAAATTTAGACTGAGCTGTCATCAGAGCTACAGAGAGAAACCCCATGGAAGTCAAGGGATTGGGTGACTCATTCTGCATCTTTTTGAGAAGGCAGGGGCAGAGCAGATTTTGCCCATCAGTGTGCAATAAAACGGTGTCAAGAGTAGCACCCTGTGGAAAAATTAAGATATTACTCAGAAAATTTTGTCAAATAATTTTAAACTGAAAAAAAAAACCCATGGTGAAATCACATGGGAGTTGAAGGCAGGAGCAGTGTGAAGGGCTGACTTTGACATGCTTTGGATTCAATTAGAACAAAGGAAACCCAAATTTTCCAACACCTCACATGTAAATGAGGATTTATTCCCTAGCATGCCACAGGTTTCTGCCTCAGCAATTTTTGCCAGAAATATTGTTAATTTGTTTCTTAAAGACTTGCCACATCTAAAAATTAATCATCACCCTTAAACATGCAGGCCTCTAGACCTTATTGGAGTAATCATTTTAATTCCCTTGCTCTCTTGCTTGTTTAAGCCCTCTTGGTTTATGCTTGTTATCAGGAAGAGCTTGTGATTATCTCGTTGGCAAAGACCCTGTGCTTTTATCATTTTTATCACAAAGAGGAGAAAAATTATACTTTGGTGCTCACTTATGAAACTGTAGAGTGGGAAAGAGTTTTTTTTCCTAGTGACCAGCTGTCTGATAGCAGTGGTGCATAAACACATCCATTCACCCAGATAATCATTTTCCCAGATTTGATTTAAGACACTTCATTGAAGTCATTATGCTCATGTTAAAGAGCAACCATATATGAGTGAATCAAGGCCTTAGGCCTTGATTTTCCAACAAAAGATGAAAGCAAATGAAGAAATTCAGAGAATAAAACAATGGGTAAAAAAACTGGAAGCAAACCATTTCTGGAGGGAGATTTAGGACTTAATCCTGCAAAGAAAAACCTGCTCTGGCCCTGATCCAAAACAGTACTCAAGTCTTAACTCTAAATCCATCAGCAGTTTCACTGAAGCCTGATATCTGTCCAAGTGCTCTGCAGACTGGGGCCAGAATATCAGTAATTTGCAAGACTAAGCCCTCAAAGAAATGATCTTGGTCGAGTGATAAGGACTGGTAATGAGCTGAGCTTGTAAGAGGTAGAAGGAGCTGGCTGTGGGCATATCACTGGGTTGTAAAATGAGGATTACTAGGGAAGTTGAAGCCAAACCCGCTGAAAGAAATAGCCTTTAAACATTTTCAACTTTCTCTTTCTGTTTTTTTTTTTTTTTTTCCTCAATAAAATAATTTCTAAATGGGTTTTGAAAGGATACAATGTTTTTGAGAACTGATAGTTTTTGTTGTGGCAAAATTCTTTTGGTTTTGTCCTCTAACCTTCTTTCCAAATTTGTTAGGTCAGAATTTAGACTCAGAATTTAGGCGTGTGTGAATGCCTCCACCTTTGTTCTATGGATGTAGAGGTTGCTGCTTGGCTTTCTTCTCCCATAAATACCTCTGCTGTTCATCTCATTATTTGATACCACTCTTCTTTTTGCACAGTGGTACATGTATATAAATGGCATATGTAATATATTCCTATTATTTTTCTATCAGCATACTGATGCAGCCTATACTGTCACCCATTCCTTGCAGACTGCTGCTCCTTAAACCAAAATCTTTACTGAACCATTTAAAATAATGTTTGTTCCATGGTTCCCACTCTTTTCAGGCAGACAGGAGAGCAGTATTTTGGCTGAGGGCAAAAAAAGCAGGGTTGGAATGGTAAATTTCTTTTTTTACAAGGCAAGTATGCCTGTGGCAACATCAGTGGAGATGGAAACTGTAGAAGGTAACTGCTTGGCACTGAATGTAGGTTAGGTGAGAGCATTGAGTGAGGTGGGAGAGCAGCCCAGGGCTGGCCAGGGGTGACAGCGAGGACACTGCCCTGGGGGTTTGCAGGTGGGTGGCCAAATCTGCCTGTGGTGTCCCCTCTCTGATGCCTTAAATGGGTACCTAGAAACAGAGAGCAGACAGGAATAAAGGAATAAAGGAGGGATTGATTGGAAAGGCCTTCAGAGGTACACTCTGGGCTCCAGAGGCTCCTGCCTCAGTGCATCCCAACATGGACAAGGACAGCTCCCGAGTTCTTCCCACTTGGATCTCAGCATCAATTCCCCAAGCAGAAGCCAGGCAAGGATGGAATTTGCCCAAGCTTGCCCCTTCCTTCCCCAAGATTGTGGTTTGCAGTTGTTGGGCCTAGGAGGGTCTGGGTGTCCTTGGAGAGCTGGAGAGGCTTTGTTGTGTGTGTGTGAGCATGAGAGAACAGCACTGAACGAGCTGCAGGGAACTGCAGAGTGACCCTGGGCAGGGCAGGGTTGGGAACATAGAAAAGTTAAACCCTAAGGCATCATCTCCAGCAAAGGAAGCAGACTCAGTGTCCCCCCAGCTCTGGACAGAGGTGCTGGCAGAGGCTCCTGGGCTGGGAGGGTGACCCTGCTGCCTCCTCCCAGAGCTGGGCTCTCCATGGGCTCAAGTCCTGCGGGGACAGTTATGTCTGGAACTCACTGTAGGGCTGCTGTGTTTTGGGTTCTGCGCGTTCCTTTTCAAACTAAATGTGATAAAAAATTACTTTATAAGGAGTGATTTGTGCAAATAATTCAGGAATCCATAGCTCATATGTGGGTCAGAGTTCAGCTTCAATTTTGAGCTCACACTTGCTGACTTACAGCGAGCTGGTTCAGAGCTCCTCTCACTTCCCAAGATTTCCATTAGCATCCCATGTTTGTCTGTAGTTTTTTTTTCCTTCTTGGATGTTTGGATCTGGGACTGTGGTTTGTACCATTTGAGAGAGGATATTCAGATCCAGACATAGAGTTTAAATGTAAATTTAATCAGAGCTGTCTGTAGTTATGAACACATATAGGGGAAGAGAAATGGGGAATAAAGAAAGTGAGTAAATTTCTCAATGCTCCAAAAGTGTTTCACTTGTATTTGGAAGGAGATTTGAAATAATTTTCAAATTATTTAAACAGACTGTCTCCTTATGTCTTAATCTAAACTGGACCTCTTTCTAAACATCTTTTTAAAAGTGCTGCTCCAAACCAATTATAAATTACGGACGTGATGCAGGAATTCCTAATTCCGAATCTATGGCTTACTATGGTATTTTGCCATTTCCACTGGATGATATACTGGCTAATTATTAAGGTGGTTAAGAGGAACACATGAATGAAAGTAACTGCAGATGCTCCTCAAGCTGCTGGAGTGCTACACACAGATTTCAGAGACCTCCAGCTGTTTAGGTTCTCATTATGCAAAGCGAGGGTTGCCCCAGAATTAACTTTTACTGCAAGCCCCCCCACCAAGGCTTTGACCACCCAAATGCCTACAAAGAAAATTTCTGCAGCACACCACCTCATTTTCCTCTGTGCCACACTTCATTATATGTGCTGATAACAACCAACCAGCAAGAGTCCTTTTGCCTGCCACCCCACATGGGAATCATCTAACCTTAATATGGAAGATGTGCTTTTGGAGTTCAACCAAGCTGGTAGTTTGCTTGTCCTTAAGGAAATGCAGTTCATGCCCTTTCCCACCGAGTAAATGGTTCTAATTATCTGAAACTTTTCACATTTTTTGCCAGCATTTAATCACTGGCTTCCAAAAAGCCTGGACTTGGAACAGTCTTGAAACTCTGCATGACCACGACAGTTTAGCTCTTATCTGACTTAATCTTGCCCACCTCAGGGATAATTCACAGCTATTTGATCTGTTGAATAAAATACATCCAAGGTTATTGACCTCTAGTCCCACTTGCTCACACAAGATATTCCAGGGTTGCTTTAGTTCAATTGAGCAAAAGTATTTCCCAAAAGTAGCCCCAGTGAAACTTGTAGGGCTGGCTACTGGTTTAGGAAAGTCATGTGTGAAAGTACCAAAGTTGGTCTTGGGATAATGCTGCTTCCTTGATAAAGACACTTGCCAGGGGAATTCTACAGCTGGTAAAAAATAAAATAAAATAAGAAAAAACTCCATCAGATCCTGTATCATTAACAACATTCCTAAAACGAAAAGTAAATCTATGCTTACCTGAAGACCTGTAGGGTTTTATAGGGCATAAGAAGACTGAAGGATTCACACAGATCATCCTACAGCTTTTATCTATTCTTCAGGGTAAAACAGACAGTGTTTGCTGTGCTCCAGCCTGTGGGGCTGACATTTAGAGATTCTTAGAACAATCCAGCACCAAGCCTGAATTTTCCCAAGGAAAATCATTTTAACCTCTAAAGAGAACAGTTCTGTAGGCATTCCATGTTCTCAAGAAAAGATTGACAGAAGTTTTGTAAACATCTCTCGTTCTCAAAACAACAGGTGTGCTGTTTTTCACTTTAGTTTGTTACTTTCTTGTGTGTATTTTCAAAACATGCTCTATCTCATCCAATGGTGGTAGAGAGGTGTTGTGTCATTTAACCAATCAAGTAGCTGTTAGCAAAAGACCCCGTAAAAAATCGATCTAGAAATAAAGAAAGCCTTCTAATCTTGTAGAATTTTAGAATCTTTTCATTCTAAGCTGCCTCCCAGTGCTCTGGTGGCTTCGGGCGCACTGGGGTTAATCACACACTCTGTACTAAGTGGAAAAGAGGTGCCCTCCTGTGTGTCTAGGATTGAAATTACTGCTCACTCTGCACAAGATCCAAAAAAAAGAAAGGTGTTATTCCAGGGAGAAATCCGTTTTTTTAGCTGGTTGGGGTTTTTTTTTTGTTTCTCTCTTCCGTTAGCCGAATGACTTAATGTTTTGAGAAAGTTAACTCGGATGGACTTATGAAGATGGAAGTGTGATCAGGGCTTTAATCCATCTCCACCTCTGTGTAAAACCAGTGAGAAGGAGCTGTGCTGCCCCAGTCCCATGTGCTCCTTAAGCCTGGTGCTGATAGTGACTCCTTGGCTGGGACCGTGTGACCTTTCAAAGGCTTGTAATGGAAAGAGGAAGAAATGTCTCCCGCCTGCAAAAGCCCAGCTTACCCTTGCAGCCTGTGATAAATTAACTGCTCTGTTAAAGTGACACTTTACCCTGTTTGAATGCCAGCAAAGGCAAAAAATGTGAGCGTGCCTGCCTGGCATAAAGCGTGGAAGCAAACCACATGCCTCCCTTCAGCCCTGGCTGGCTGAATCCACAGAGACGCAGGAGTCGGGATACACGGAGGAATGTTTTGGATGCAGCATCAAAGCATTGTCTTGATCACCATCATCCATTCACAGTCTTGCAGAGTGTAGTAATGCATATTTTCTTGCTTATTCTTAGATTTGAAGCTTGACCCACGAGAGTTGTTTTAACTCTTGCTGGGATCGGGGTGGGGAGCAGACAGGCTGCAACTCCAGCTTTGATATATTGGCTGATTAGAGCTTCTGGCAGCCTCCAGGATGGAGTTTCTCAGCAGCAAGTTCTCCAGAGGATTTCTGAGGGTGGGATTACTGCTGGAGGGTTTTGGTTTTTTTTCTTCATCACTGTCCTGCTGCTAGTAGAGTGTGTGAAACAAAAGTTCAAATGTTGGCATGTTCTCCCGTGGGATAGCAATACTCACAGTAGATAATTTCCTTATTTGAAATAAGCTACACAATGATATGTTTTTCAGCTGCTGCACCCAGTGATTACTAGTCTAGTTATTAATGTTTCTGTGCTACTTTTTTCATGCTCATGCAAATTAATGTAAAAAGGAAAAAAAAAAAAAAAAGTCACAGAAGCTATGTGATTGTTTTTCTATAAAAACAGATTATCAGGAATTGAGAAATCAGGAATTCCTGCTCCCTCAGATGCCTGAGTTGGAAGCAGAGTCATTTTTTTCAGCTCTGATACAGTCTTTCTACAAAGTCTAACAGCCAAATTTCCTCCAAAAATGCTGTTTCTCTCCATTGACAAGAGAAGAATCTTCCTGTACCCAAGTTCTTAAATTTGGATGGGCTTAGTCATTCCCCTCACAACTGCTGGCACCTTTTGTTCCTCCATCTGTTCCTCAAGAGCTTTGAAATCTGTGATAGAAATATAACTAGTTTCCTTTCCTTTCTCACCCTGTTTGGAACTGGATATGGACCTTACTGTGGTACACTGGTAAACTGGGAGATTATCAAGAAACAGTATGTTTCAGACAGTTTAAAATAGATTCAAAATAACCAAGATACAGGAGTTTCAGCCTTTTACCAGCCCCACAACATGTGCAGGATAACTGAGCAATATAAACTGATGACCTGCACTACACATGTAATATTAGGTTTAATGGAATTTTTTAAAAGGACTAAGAGATTTTAAAATAATCTTTTTCTCTCTGCAGTAGTTAATCACCAGCTGCAAGTGCTGTTTTCTCTCTAGTGCTTCTACTGAAGAAGGTGGGAGTTTCTTTCTCCCACCTAGCTGAGTAAGAGAGCTAAGGGATCTGAGATGTGTACGATCCTTGTGGCTTCCAGAGGAGATTCTACAGCTGAACAAAAGCTCCTTTCCACCTGCTGGCTGTACATGCCTCATTACAATACATTGCCAAAATTTATTCTGGAACTCCTACCATCATCATCTTCCCTTGCTGCTCTCCTCAGAGTCCCACTGAGACTTTTAGAGGATGATGAGGTTCTTTCACGCCCCTTTAGTGATCAGGTCTCCCTTCCCTCCCAGCCCTTCCAGCCACATCCCTGCACCAACCCTGCTGCCACTGCATCCTCATCCCTGCCACACCAGAGCATCACACCAAGGAGGGGCTGCTGCTGCCTCGCCCTTCCAGTTAAACTGTGCTTTTCCTGTGCTTGGGAAGGAGAAGCAGGAGTACCCCAGGTGAGGTGACCTCAGTGCTCCCTCTGCCTCAGTGTGTGGGGTCAAAAGAGTCCCTGGCGTCTGCAGGATCAGCAGATGTGGTGTGATGAAATGTTCACACAGCCACGTTGCTGCGTTTGTCATTTCATTTCTGCCCCTCTGCTTGGCATGGTGACACAGAGGGCCAAACCCATGTGCAGCTCACACTACCTTGTGGCTTGACAATGAGGTCTAGGGGGACTTAGCATCTGCCAGCTTCATGTCCGTGGAGGAAAAAGACAAGGAAGAGAAATTATGGAAACTCCATCTTCCTTGTAGCAGTACTTAAAGTATTGAGGCTCCTGGAATAAATCCTTGGCCCAAAGGAGTCTTAAATGTATTGAGCGTGGAGTGGTAATTTACACCTCCTTTGAGCCTGTCAAGGTCGGCCAAGTACAGGCTAGAGAAAGCATCAAGTGGAGGATTTAATGACATCTAATTCTTCCATTTACCCGAAACTTTATCGCTCCACAAAACCCGCCTAGGAAACCTGTAAGGGATGGAAGATTAAGCACAAGTACCGACAAATTAGTAGTGAATTCAGCGCTAGGGTGTATCTTATGGCGAGTGTAGGACGAAAATAACCAAGGAGCGGTGCGGAGACAACCGCGCTACATCCTCAGCTCCGTGCAGCGCAGTCCTTAAACCTGATCCAACATTGCCACCTGCGGGTCGCTTTGGAGAGGAGCTGGAGGGGCACGGCAGCGCTTCCCGGCTCCCACAGACCCGCAGGAGGGTGGGAATGAGTTCAGGAAAGCTGGGAAGGCTTTCCTGTTGCTCAGGGGGATCTGGGACCACCCCCCCCTCCTGACATCCCAGGGGGACACAGCCTTTGATCTGTGCCCCTGGAAAAAGCTCCCAAAACTTTTGGATGAACTGCAAGCATGGAGAATGTGAGACAGATTGGAGTTAGTTTATCACAGGGTGAAAAATCAGAGTTTTGGGGTTTGTGGTGTGCAGGTGAATGGGGACAAACATGGGGGATTCAGGGTGGTGGCCCTGGGTCTTTCCTTCTCCTCCTTCTCCTCCATTCCTGCTGTGGTGGTGGCACTGAGGGATTGGTAGGATGGGTTTGAGGTAGAAGAAACATGTTAGCAAGAGTTAATAGTTATTGGTGCACTGTTGAAAATATCTTACATTGGAACTGTTAATTGGGTAAAAAGTCTTTAAAACATTCTGTGCTCAAGGCCTTGTGACCATTCTGCAGTGATTCTGCAGTGCTGAGCTCAGGCAGGAGCAGCACACAGAAATTGAGATGAGAACTTAATAAACAAAATGAGGAACAGAAGCTGCACTTGTGACTCCTTTCTTTCTTGGTATGGAGCCTGGAAAAAGAAGAAAAAACAGCCTGGCCAGGGGAGGCTCATTCAGGAATGTGGCAGCAAGCCTTTGGGAAGGGAGATGGCCAGCACAGGTGAGTGATTCTCCTCGTGGAACGCAAAATGTAGCAGTGCCGTGAGACACTGGTAATTGAAACACTTTTCCTGTCCTAAAACACCTCTTTCACTGACTCAGGAGATGGGAGTCTTCAGTCACAGAGTCATGGAATGGTTGAATCAGTTAGGCTGGTGTTGCCTTTTCCTGGCCTTAAAATTAAAACTAAAACACGGTTTATGGGGAAAAGGGGATTTTACTTTAGTGTTTATTTCAGGATTTTTGGGTACAGTACTTTGTCTAAGTGGGATGTCTTGAAAATGCATGTACTTTTTGTTACACTGAAATGCACACAATTATAGGCTTTGCACAATTAGCATATTTATCAAAGATCTTTCAATGAGAGGCTGGAGTGAACTCCTCATTCTGAGGAACTTTTTCAATTATCTTATCAGAAATAACTTATCTTAGTTTACCGAAATATGTTTGGAGAGGACATTGGTGTTTGGGGCTTTTAGATTGTTTGGTCTCTTAGCTTAATGGTACAGTGGGTTTTAGTTAAATTATCAGACTTGGAAAGCTACTAGTGTGTGGGCTAAAAGCACTAAGAATACACAAAACTATAAAAGAGTATGTAAGAGGGGTATAAAAGAAAAAGCAAAAAATCATTTTGGCATCACTGGAAAAGACCTTTAAGATCATTGAGTCCAACCATTAGCCCAGCACTGTTAGGCCCACCACTAAACCATGTCCCCAGGTGCCATATCTACGTGGTTTTTAAAGCTCTCCAGGGATGGTGACTCCATCACTTCCCTGGGCAGCCTGTTCCAGGGCTTGGCAACCTTTTCCATGAAGGCATTTTCCAACCTAAATCTCCCCCGGCACAACTCGAGGCTGCTTCCCTTTGTCTCCTTGCTGCCTGGGAGAAGAGACTGACCCCCACATGGCTACAACATCCTTTAGGGTGGTTTTGGAGAGCCCTAAGGTCTTTCCTGAGTTTCTTTTTCTCTTCAGTTCCCCCCTGAGGTCAGATAACAGCATTGGTGATCCACCTGAATTTCTCTTTGTGGTTTTAACCGAGTATTTGGAGTCACACCCCACTCTCTTTTGCAATGTAGGTTTCTCAGTAGCTCCATCAACTTCTCTGGGTTGTACTTGCAGGGAATTTTGGTTTCAGGTGAGTTACACCAGGAGAGAATTTCTCAGTTACTGTCAGGTCTCTGGTTGAGTGCAGACACTGACCATAGTTAAAAATTATATTCAAGGGGAACCTTTATTTCAGCAAAGGGTGAATTTAGCTGATACACATTCATTCAGTAGTATTGTATGTAAAGGCTGATTTTAAATAAATATTGCAGTTATTTCATAGTTTCATTCACTAATCATTCATTCTGATCGTAGTACATTCATTAGGTTTACACCTTCATTCTTAAAAATGAAATACAACAACAAACAGTGAAACAAAATTGTTATAAACCAAAAGAAAGTGCTTCATGGTATATATTATGGTATATGGTATATATATGGTATATAATATATATATATATAGGTAAAAGACTTGTTATGTATGTTCATGCCTACAAAAAAGCCAAAGGAAGGGAATGAGGGAATGGCTTTGAACTGTGAGAGGGTAGTGTTAGATTAGACAGAAGGAAGAAATTCTTTACTGTGAGGGTGGTGAGGCACTGGCACAGGCTGCCCAGAGAAGTTGTGGACTCCCCATCCCTGGAAGTGTCCGTGGCCAGGTTGGATGGNTAACAGTGCAGTGGGTTTCAGTTAATTTATCAGACTTGGGAAGTTACAAGTGTGTAGGCTGAAAGCACTAGGAATACATAAAACTATATAAAAGAGTAGGTAAGAGGTATAAAGTGGTAAAGAGGGGTATAAAAGAAAAAACAAAAAATCATCCTGGCATCACCCTGAACAACCTGGAAAGTGTGGCTGGCTATGGCAGGGGGGGTTGGAACAAGGTGACCTTTAAGGCTCCTTCCATCCCAAACCATTCTACGAGTGTATGACTTCCAACTGAACGTCTGGAACCTGGCATTAAAATCCGTATTTGCTTGGCAAGTGTTTCCCTGACCAGGTTTTCCTTCTGGAAGGAGCAAATGAAGCAGATGGAAAGCTGGCAGAGCGTGCTGCCTGGGTGCAGGGGGGTCAGCTGCAGCAGGAGGAGAGCTGAGGTGGAAAGGTGACCGATGCCATCTCTGCCAGGGAGTGCTGTGAGAACAGCCCTGCTGAGGAGATGAGGCCCTGTTCTCCCAGGGCCCTTTCCACAAAGACTCAGAGTTCGTGGATTTTCGATCAGAAATCAGAAGGCTTTTATTTTTACATTGATATATAGATGTATATATTAATATAAAGGAAACAGAGAGAGAGATCAAGATCCCTCCAGCCTGGTTCAGCTGCAGAAATCGTCTGTGTCTGTGTGTACAACATAAACTATGAAAACACATCCCAAAATAGAATTT
This sequence comes from Erpornis zantholeuca, assembly GCA_013400515.1. Taxonomy (NCBI): domain Eukaryota; kingdom Metazoa; phylum Chordata; class Aves; order Passeriformes; family Timaliidae; genus Erpornis; species Erpornis zantholeuca. Next base: position 188,974 of record VZTN01013902.1, on the reverse strand, counting down.
CTCTTTGGCCAAGGAGAGCACATTCTCCAAACAACTATAGCATTTATATTTTTCTCAACCTGAGAACAATTCTTATGGACTCGGTGCTGCAAGAATTGGTGAGGCAGAGAATGCCTAAAGAAATCTTTTTCTGGGTTCCCAATACAACCTCAAATAGACCTTGGAGCATTACACACCCATGGCTCTTCTGGGAAGAAGGAAAGCAGAACTTTTCATGTTCTGCCCTGTGGGTGGTACCATGCTTGCTGTGTATTCCAAGGAGGGGTGGAACTCATCCTTATTCTGCCACACCTGTAGTGAAAGCAGCACATCTCATTTCTTTCTGAATTATCTTTCACTCCTGTAAAGGTCGTGCACAACTGGCAATCCATTATTTTTCTTAGATTAAAATATTATAATAATATAACATATACCTTAGGTATTTAGCTGGAGGTTTTTTTTGTTGTTGTTGTTTTTTGCTATGATTTCAAATGCAGCTAGGAATGGTAAAAGAAGGTCTGCTGTGCAAGAAGAGAATTTTATTTCTGACACTATATCATAATCCAAATATAAGACTGGACTTCTCCAACTTCAGCAGCTTGAATGTTAGGGTTTTTTAACACATTTCTCACAGAACATAGATTTTGTAGCTTATGCTAAATGAAATTACTCTTGTTTAAACTATCCATTGCAAAGTGTTGTGAAAAACATGTACTTCAAGTCACTGTTCTGTAATATAACTGTGTGGGACAAAGTAAGAATGAACTGGAAAACCTCCTTCTAAAATAATTGAGACACTGAGAATTATTTATTGTTCCTTCTATTCTCTCTGGTTTGTTTCACAGTCGTGATATTTGTAGTCTCTCTGGGTCTGGATATATTCCTTATCTAATTTCAGAGCAAAGACTTCAGATTGACTTAGGCTGTATCATTTGAAGGAATATGTTTGTGTGTTCTTATCAGACTTCAGTTTTTTTTAGAATTGGGCTGAAATTTCTTATCTCTCCTGAGTTTTCTCTCTGTCTTCCCCCTTGGAAGGCCCTGCTTGTGTTCATAGCCTCATTACCTCACTACAGGCCAAGGAGAAGCAAATGGGGCCAGGCTGTTGCTTCAGCCTCTGCTTTAGAGTTTTGCTTCTTCTGCATCCTGTGAATTGTGATATGTAAACCTCTGCTGGCCAGAAATCCCCAGTCTTGTCAGAATGAATGCAGATCATAAAAGGGAAAAGGAAGGGTAGGATGCATTTTAATGTTTTTAAGCTTTGCTGAGGACATCTGGCCTGTGGTGATTTGCTTAGAAGAGGATTAATTGTAATGCAAACTCAGGAAGAACGAGGATCCTTTAATGACAAGTGTCAAGTGTCCAGGAAATGTATTGTGTGTAAGAGCCAGTGGAATCAAAACAGAATTACAAAACCTTTCTAGGATCTCCCTAATGCTCCAAAATGCTTCAGAGAAATTCATTATATTCAGAGAATTTCCCCAGCAGGAATTCTTCGTGTCCTCAATGTCTTCCATTTTAATAAAGAACTTGTTTGAAATCCAAAGTTACAGCAAATGAGGTGAAGGCTACTCTCTGCTTTCCTTATGCACAGAAATTCTTTGCCCAAATGCAAAATGCAGCAAATGGACTGGTTTGTGTCAAATGAGAGTGCTCGTGCCATGTAATTAAATTCTGACTATTTTGGTGCAGACAGACATTGATATAAACCCACAACCTGATTCCTGTGGGTGAATATCTGCAGCCCTACAGCCTTACAACCTGAAGAAGGAGTCAGAAAGCCCAGGCATCTCCTGGTGAGCTGGAGGCTGGAATAGAGACATCCAAAGAACCAGAGCTTCCAGCCAGTGGGAATTTCCAGTGCAGGACTTGGGTTTTCCAACACAGCTCTGGGTGCAGGCCAGCCCTTTCTTGGGAGCTGTGGGGCTCAGGCTAATACACCTGCCCCAGGAGAGTCTTTGGCTGTGGTCCTACAGACACCCATGGGGACAGATTAATAAATAAACCAGAGCTGTGATATGTTTTCTGAAGGGTGGCACTGCACCTATTGGATTTTCTAATAACAACAGCACTGGCTGGTTTTGAAAATGACATACTGAGAATGGAAAATTGCCACTTTCAGGATAACATGGAGGCCAACTATTAAAATCTTTGTATGAAATAAATATTGGATACCCATAAATAAGTCATGTTAGACTCAGAAATGTTAGAAAACTTTGTCTTTTTGTTCTGAGAAGGTGATTTTGTAGAGCATCAGAGAGAAAGGCTGCAGTATATGTTTTAAATCAAGGCTTTATTTTTTTCCCATTCCCTCTAGAAATTTTTGAGAATCTGAGCTTAAAATGCCAAGGCTGTCAGGAAAGTAGCTGAGTTTTCAGGAGCTCCAGGGAGAAAGAGCCCTGTCTTAACAATTTTCTAAAAGTCTGTGTATGAAGGAGATTCAGAACAGCTGAGTTCCTTTTTTTTTTTTTTGTTTATGTCTTTAACTAACTGTTTGTGAGACCCAGAGCCACAAGCAAATAAAATTGTCAATTTCCTAAGACAAAAATCTCCAAAAGGCGGGAGAGGGATAAAAATGTTTTTACTTGGTAGTAGGATTTGTTGGATTGCTTACTGCTTCAGATTGAGGCTTGCTTCCAAACAAAGCACAAATTTAACGTGAGAAATGAAACCAAGATTGAAATAGCAAAACATTTTCAACAACTTGAGGTTTTTTTCAGGTAATTGCATGAATTTACTACAAATTCATGCAATTACCTGGTGATAAAATCACCAGGTAAAATCACATCAGGTGATAAAAATGTTTACGTTTGCCAAAACATTTTAACTGGCTCTACTGTGACCTCTCCTAGTCACTTGTACATTTCTGTGTTCATAGAAGCTGCACAATCAGATTTTCCAGGTAAAAAAAAAGGACACCTACAGAGTTAGTTCGTGGTAAAAGTATTTTGTGCTTTGCCTGTTCTTCTGAACACTCAACTCAGCTTTTGTGAAAGTTTCTCTACAGGAGGATGAGTGATTATCAGACAATAATCACTTCATTCAAAACAAGCCCATCCCACTCACCCTCCGTTCTGACTGTGCTTTAAACTCGGTTCTGTGAAAAGATCTAAATCTTTAAAAAATGTGCCTTAAAAAAACGATTTAAAAAAGGATTGAAATCCTCTAAGGCACATTTTTCATCTTGCCTCTTTAAAACTTCCCTTCGACTTCCTCAGTCAGCTAATTACAATTAAAAGTAATGGAGAGGGTCACTCTCAGCATTTCCTAACTGCAGCTAACCCATTAAAGCAGGGGAGGTAAAGAAGTATCTCATCCAAGAGGAAAGAGCTTTGGAAGAGTTAGATCATATTGTCCAGACAAGAACTTGGCTAGGATGGTGCATTTAGCACCTGTAATCCTAAAGGATGAGCTGTAGAGTCCTTAGTAATCACAGGAGTAGTCAGGAATTTAGTTTTATGTCTCATCCAAAAGAAGTTAAAAAGATAGACAGGAAGGATGGGAAGGAAGCCGTGAGAACCTTCCTGTGCATGACTAAATCAGAGGTGTCCACTGCAAATTTTTTTCACTTTCTTAGGAGCCCCTGCTCAGGATCCTTTTGATGGTCACAGTTTTCCTGCTGACTGGGTGACAGAGTTGTTATCAGCAGGCTTGCAGCTCCTTCCTCGAAGGTGGTTGATAAACTCCAAGCAGGGATTTAATTGGACACTTGGATAGCACAGCCTTTCTGAACCTCACCTGTATTTGTTATCTTGATTACAGCTGTGTTGAGATGATCTGGCTACCTAAAAACAGAGACTAGACAGGAATAAGGGAATAAAGGAGGGATTGATTGGAAAGGCCTTCAGAGGTACACTCTGGGCTCCAGAGGCTCCTGCCTCAGTGCATCCCAGGATGGATGACAGGTCACGAGTTCTTCACCCTTTTATAGGTTTGTTCCATTTGCATATCAACATAAATCCCTCAATTAAAACTTTAGTTAATGATGGAATTTGCCCAAGCTTGCCCCTTCCTTCCCCAAGATTGTGGTTTGCAGTTGTTGGGCCTAGGAGGGTCTGGGTGTCCTTGGAGAGCTGGAGAGGCTTTGTTGTGTGTGTGTGAGCATGAGAGAACAGCACTGAACGAGCTCCAGGGAACTGCAGAGTGACACTGGGCAGGGCAGGGTTGGAAACATAGAAAAGTTAAAACCTAAGGCATCAGAGACACCACTTCCAAACAGGAATCTTTTGCTGGACGCAGCAGGGATTTCTGGGTGCTACTAGAGAAGGGTGGCAGGGAAGCAGAAAGGAGCAATGAGGACCTGCACAAACTAAGATGCACCTCAAGCTTCCACAGTTTGATTTCCAAAAGCAACCTGCCTCTGTCTTCCTGCATTTACTGATGATTACAGGCACTGGGGG
>VZTN01013902.1:168914-182781 GCA_013400515.1 Erpornis zantholeuca | reverse complement strand
AACATAACATAACATAACATAATATAATATAATATAATATAATACAAAGATTGAGTGCTGATGCAGGCTGAAATCAGGAATCACTGAAGTTAAACCCCTGTGCACTGACATAATGCTGCTTCTCACTGTTTTGGTTTTTTTTTTTCCTATATCATAACTGGAACAATTTCTTTTCCAGAAATCTTTCTCTTTTTAACATTATCTGCCATAAAGGTTAAAAACAGATTTTACAGCAACAGAAAACTGCTTCACTGTTCAATAGACAATTGAAAATCTTATACTTTGAACTGCCACAGCGTGGCAATGTTTCAGAGAATTTTGTTCAAGTCTGCTGACAGTATTGGTGAGCTCCAGCATCAGGCTGATGGTGGAACATCTCCCTCTAAACCTCTCTGTACTCTTCATAATTCAGTGTGGCAGCAACAAGCTCCTGTGTAAAAGAGGGAGGAAGAATGCACTGAGATGCTGTAGTAGAGAATTGCAGGGATTGGGGTGAGGATAGGGGAAGGGGATTTAATTATCTTTTTTAAAAGTTCTCATCATATTTTTAATTTGGGTGGGAGACACCAGCATTGCTGTTCTCTGAGCTCCCCAAGTTCCCTTCCTGATATTTCCCCCTTGCTATGTCCTACTCAGTTAATTTATTTCTCTGTAGGGAAAATCAAAAAGGTGATTTTTTGAAACTAAACAATGGCAGAATGTCATACCCGCCTGTTTCTTACATGTTTGTATCCAAATATTCTGTAATGTGAAAATAATATTAAGATTCTGAATTGCAGAAAGGTTGTTTACCACCTTCCACATTATTGTTTTATTTCAAAAAGTAAAGTAACCATGACAGTATCACACAGGTACTCTTTTAACCTTTTAATGCACTGACACTTGTGCCTGTTGGAAGCTTTACTCCAATAAATGCCCGTGAAGGAGCAAATGTCAATATAATTTCTCAAATTAGCTATATTTGACAAGGAGCAGAGATAGGGCACAGCCCAAACCCTGGATCCAGCTAGCTCCAAGCTTAGCCAGAGTCCTGTAGCTGAGGCAGCTATCTCTGTATTGTCTCCGTGTCCATATTTCCTTACAGAATGATGCACATTTAAATATTTGGATGGGGAAAAAAAATAATTTGTTGGATCCCTTTTATTCCCTGGAATTATGTCTTGACATTATGCCCTGTAGGTGTGTAAAATCAAAGATATCTTTTCCTTTTCCCTGGATGTGTCCCCCTTTCTTTCTTCTTTTGCCTGATCTTGAGGTGGAGCCCCAGGGCCCTGCAAGCAGCCTGCTCTGTCCAGACTCCATCAGGTAAAAGCATTCAAAGCTTGTTTTCTGTGCCGTGGAAGATCATGCTCAATGTTCAGCTTTGTTTTCACCCACAAACAAGGTCCAGGGGGACATCATGGCTGCTGCTGCTGCTGTAGAAGGATTGCAGTGTCCGTGTCAATGTGCGCGGCGCTCGGTGAATGGGCTGCACATCGACACCCTGGTGTGCCCCTGCTCCTTCTCTATCGAGTACCTCTAATGTAGCTCCTTGCCCTCTCAGGGGCCTGGGCCCCCGCAGGGGTTGGAGCCCTTGGCTCCTTGTCCCTGTCCTCTGCCCTGGAGATTCTTTTCCTTCAGTTCTTCATGTTGGAAAGAACGAAGCGAGACATCTTCTTTGCTGTTTCAGGAGTTGTTTATTTTTCTTACCAAGACCTCGGAGGCAGAGGCAGCATCCTCTGAGGACACCAGGGCAGAAAGAGCCATGGCTGCTATCAGCAGCTACCTTTTATATCTTACTAACAACCATTCAAGAAGTAATATGTATCTTATTTTGTTTCCAACACCAGTAAACCCTCATCTTATTGATATATCTTTTCTATACTAACTTTTTTCCTCCAACCAACACACCACAGAACTGGTGTCAGACAAGAAAGGAGGAGAATGAGGAGAGAGAACAAGAAGAAAGAAGGAGAAACCACACCCAAAGGATCCATCTTGTGTCTATATAATACATAGAACAAAATCCTAAAACTACAACCAAACTCTCTGTGGTTCACTAAACAAAAATCTCTTCACCTCTCTGGTGCATTCAGGCTCTCCCAAAAGTGGAGGGAGCTTCTCCAAAAGCCTAGGTCGCTGGCTAGGCCATTTTTGAGGAGCTCTGGGATATAAAGAAACCACCAGAGGAGCAGGAGAAGCTTCCAGGCTTCCCTGGACTCCGACATTGCCCCATCCCTCTCCCTTCAGAGGTGCATCTCTGAACGCCCCTCCCAGCACAGGGAACAACCTGAGCACTGGGAATTAAATAGCTGTGACAATTCAGTGGTGCTCTTTTTAAATCTTACCAAGTTTTGCACAGGCCTGCTTTAACACCTATTAGCTCCCAATGACATTCATGTTCCTGAGGGGGTCTTAAATTCATTGAAGGGATTTCCTTACTCACTGTAAGATATTAAGCAATAGAGTTATCTTTGATACCAATTTAATTAATTCTGCTGCAAGACACTAATGTATTCAGAAGGCTACCACGGATATTACACGCACACTGTATTGCTCATAGCTACTCTAATTTAGTGTGCTGCACTTGTATTGATTTTCAATGTGGCAAAATCGAGTCAGACAATAATGCATGGATTTGGAAAAGCTTTATAGTTCATAAACATTGGCACATTCATATTTGACTTTGTCAGCAAAGGAAAATTAGTTCAAACAAGGTGCAACGAGGCATTCGCTGCTCTGGGAGCCTCTAGTTCAGAACTTGACACTGATAAACTGTTATAATTAATTCTTCCCATTTAATGAGATGGTTTATACTATCAGCAAATGGGAGCTTTGATGTCAACATATTATATTGACCATCCTCCTATATTAATTAGAACACAACTTGATGGAGCCCTTTCTTGTGGAAGACCAAAAGACAAATACAGTGAAATTTGTTTATGTGCCTAAATAACTACAAGCACTGAGGCAGCTCATGTGTGCTTACCCTGAGTCAGAGAATGGTTTTCAGCGATAAAGCAGAAGAAATTGGGAAAGTGAACTTCTTGGCTCCATTCCTGCATTTGTCATTGAGTCAGGCAAGTCATTAGACACAGTTTGAGTCCAGCTTACCTATCTGTTTAATGGAGATAATAAGACTTCCCTGTTAGGGAGAAGGATTTTAAGGTTTAATTAATTAATATTGTGGAGCTCTTTGCTGCACTAAAATGGAAGTCAAAATATTGCTTGCTGTAGGTTAAACTGAATGAAAACAAAGTGTAATCTGATAGCGCTTTAATTTTATGCATTTTTACTGAAAATTGTACTAACTTGATTATAGCAATGCTAGCACGCAGAAACTTCAGAGTTTTTGGAGAGCTTGTACTAAAAATGAATGCAATAATAGTTAACAGATCTGCATGAAAAGGGCTAAGAATAGCTGGTTACTGATCCTGTTCTCATTTGATGGTTTTATTTTGCTTTATAAGTGCAGAGAACGTGCCAGAAAAATAAAAAATTGCAGTATGTTTTGACATTAACAGACACTAATAAGTGGTACTCAGTGGAGCTGAAAAATAAAGTGATTAAGTAGGTCATCTTACTTAAAGAATAGGGAATAAAAATAAGGCTAAAAAAGAGGTGTAAATGGGTAGAAAGCAGGAAACCCATAGAAGATGGCAATATTTGTACCAGCTTCACCTTTCTGATTACTGTCATGTTGACTACTTGAATCAATATTGCACCTTAAAATGATAAAAATACCTTGCTTGATTCAGGTTGGATGCGTCAGTGCCTTGAGGATGATTGGCAGAAATCTCGCTGATAAGTTGCTGAGACTTAGAATGCACTGAAAATGATCCTGAAAATCTTCGTTTTCATCGGGGTGTTGTCTGTCATTTTAGTTTCATCCTCTCTTCCACAGTAATTTCAGTTGACCTCAATATGTTGTGTTGGTTTTTATTTCCTAGCACAGTCTGATTTTTGTAATAAAGTGTGTTGTTTTATATAACAGGATCCCATTTCTCATCTCTGTCAAATGCAATTACTTTGATGGCAGTGCATTCAAATCCACCTTGATATTACAATCGTGGTTGTTTCACTCAGTGATGGGACAGAAACTGAAGACTGGTTTCTTTTTTTAACAAGGGCTTTCTCGCTCAGACATTTGCAACAAGACTACTTAAATTTGTGTCTTGGTAATCTGAACCCCAGCGTGTGTCTGTGCCTTTCTCTCTTTGTGTGTGCTGCTGGAATAATGGAGCCCTCTTAATCTCAAGCTGTCCAAGGTCAGCAAGCTCCTCAAGTTAGAAGCAGACCCAAGTGGAATTCCTGGGACCAAGTATCTAATGAGACTTGGACAGTGGGGGTGTGTTGTGCTGGCCACGTCAGGATGGGTTGAAAATGGCTGTGAATTCCAAAGCTGAAGTATTCTTGAGATGTATGTGAGTTATTTTCGGTCTCACCCTGTGAATTTCATGGACCGAGTTCTGAAGCCTTTTATGCTGAATAAAAGGTGTTTTCTCCTAAAAACTGATCCACTGACTCGAGCAGACATTTGTCACAGGAATGTGATGCTCTAACAGAGTAAGCCTCTAACTGACAGGGAGCAGCCACAGCACTCCCCACATTTCTAATGGTGAACTCCACATTTTCACTTCCTTTGCCGAACAGAAAGGCAAAGTGTATCAAAATCTCACGGACATCACCCTTCCTTAGCTGCTTCTGGTTACACCCAAAGTTTGGGAGTTAATGTAGCTGGGTGCCTCTGGTTTTGGTGGATTTTAGCCCTCTGCACGTATTTGGGTCACATCAGCCAGCAGCCAACTTCAGAGGGGCTGTTGCCACGCACAGCCTGAGCAAAGCTCCACATTTAATCATTGCAGCCGAAGCTATTATGCTTGGAAACACATTACCTCTCTCAAAGTCCCCATAATGTCATTTTGATGTTTTCTACGCTATTGATCTACCTCCTGCTTTGTGCAGCTCTCCTAAGCTGACAGAGAATGTCAGAGCTGCCTTGTCCAAAGGCACTGGGCCACCCCAGCCATGCCGTGGCCACCTCCAGTTTCACAAGGCGTTGGGCACACGTTTGAACAGCTCTCTGGATGCCTCTTTGATGTGTGATGTGCTCCAGGGCTCCAGAGTTTCACTCCCCCACCCCAAGCTAATGCCAAGGTTCTACTCTGTGATATGGAAATGCCAAGGTAATTTCATGCTTTGTAAAGCTCTATGAATATTTTTAATTATGACAAAAACGCCATGGAAATGAAGATTGTTCTGGGTTTTATTGTTGTATGTAGTTTTGTGTGGCTCTAATTTCATAGCAATTTAGTTCATTTGGCACTTTGAGGTTTGGGGGTTGTCTGGAAGCATGAGAAAGTGAACCCCCTATTTGTCATGGGTTTGATAACCTTGGCTAAGCTAATGTAGGTACTCTTTTGCCCACTGCTAGCAGTGATGGATTTTTATTTTTTTGTGCCACCCCCACCTTGGAGACTGATAGTCTGGAGTCTCCAGATAGTCTCTCCAAGTCTCTGACATGCCTCTCCTCTCAACTACAGTATTTCCCCACACTCTTTCAGTAGAATTGAATGCCACTCATAAAGAGCATGTGGGCAGAAGACAATACGTTACTTTGTCAGCTCAAACTTTGGGTTCTCTTCAGAATCAGTGGCAGTTCTTTCTTATAAAATCCTTTCTGCCTTGTAGTAAACTTGGAGCATCAGATGGTTTCCTTTAGGACACTGGAACTCCATAATTGAATAAAACCCCCTTGTTTATTAGGTTGATACCTGCACTCAATTTGGGCAATGCATGTCTTTTTATCTGTCATCCTGCCTTGAGCTTGAGGTGGGGATAGCTTTTCTTGTGCTCCCACTGGACCTGGGTAAGGACACCAGCAGGAGGGTCCTTCATGGGGAGAGGACAGGCACTTGGCTTCTCCCTCAGCTGTTCCCATCTGACCTGGGAGCCATCAATGTCCCTGCCATGAGGTCTTGTCCCCCATCCTCCTCCAGCATTAGGCAAACAGGTTGACTGAAAACACGTTTTGGTCATGGAGATGATGCCTTAGGTTTTAACTTTTCTATGTTCCCAACCCTGCCCTGCCCAGTGTCACTCTGCAGTTCCCTGGAGCTCGTTCAGTGCTGTTCTCTCATGCTCACACACACACAACAAAGCCTCTCCAGCTCTCCAAGGACACCCAGACCCTCCTAGGCCCAACAACTGCAAACCACAATCTTGGGGAAGGAAGGGGCAAGCTTGGGCAAATTCCATCCTTGCCTGGCTTCTGCTTGGGGAATTGATGCTGAGATCCAAGTGGGAAGAACTCGGGAGCTGTCCTTGTCCATGTTGGGATGCACTGAGGCAGGAGCCTCTGGAGGCCAGAGTGTACCTCTGAAGGCCTTTCCAATCAATCCCTCCTTTATTCCTTGATTCCTGTCTGCTCTCTGTTTCTAGGGAGCCATTTAAGGCATCATAGAAGCAACTAAGAGCCCAGGCAGAGTGACCTGTCACTTGTTGGTGACCCTTGGTGACACTCAGTGGCTGGTGGTGGACACATCACCTGCCTGGCATCCCCCTGGTGGGGCTGGGTGGAAAGTGGACATCTATACACGCAGGGACTGCTGGCCCAAGGAGGTTGCAGATGTCCTGGGGGACTCCTGCTCACCCCGTCTGATACATGGGCAGCTTCTCTGTTGGGGAAAGAGGCACTGCTGTGCCTGCCCAGGGAGGTGGTGGAGTCACCGTCCCTGGACGTGGCCCTCAGTGCCATAGTTTAGTTGAAGAGGAGGTGTTAGGCCATAGGCTGTACATGATGATCTCAAAGGTCTTTTCCAACCTGGTTAATTCTGTGATTCTGTGCTGGTTTTGGCTGAACACAGCAGCTGAGGGCTCAGCTTTTGCTAACTCACGCTGACAGCACAGCTACCTGCCTGCCTCGCTCAGGTCTGCTGGCTTTCTTCTCACTCCAGGGCTCGTCCAAGATACCCTGGTAGGCACAGCAAGCCATGGGCTTGGCATATTCTCACACCCAGCTCTTTCTCTGTGGACTGTGAAGGATCATTCCTGGAGGTGAAAGAAGACACAGTTGGCTGACTGATCCTATCAATCGCTATTAGATTGTTTCCCAAAAAAAACAAGGCATCCTACGTCTGCTGAAGGAAAAAATGCAAATCCTGTTAGTGTGAGAGTGTGTTAGCTCATAATTGATGTATTTGACATATTAGTGTGCTAATTTATGTAAACTGGGCAGACTGTGAAAGATGATCATGAAAAAGGAAAGTGGGCAATTTTTAATTAAAATCTCGCAAATAGGTGTGTAGTGGGTCTAAAAATGGAGGGGGAATTCTGTAGAGATGTTCTAACACTTATGTTTCAAAAAGATTTTTTTTCCCTCCCTACTCCTGGACATCTTTCAAGTACACTGGAATGAGCCCACATATAATGTACAGGAAGGCAGAAATGAAGGGAAAAAAAATCCTGCATCATTCTGCTCTTTGTGTTTAACAATCTTTTTGACCCCTGAGATTTTGAAATGGTAAAGATTGAAATGAAATAACAAACATTTCTGCCTTAGCTGGTAAATCTACAGATTTTCTTGCTATTTCCATATAATAGGTAAAATTCTCTTAAATCCTGCCAACCTGCTTTCCTCGCTGATTAGAACACCTGACTGTGCCAATAACACAATTGCTGAATCTTCTCTTTTCTCCCTCTCTCTCTCCTTTGAATGGAATTCACCCCCTAGGAAGTAAATTGTTAGTGAATGAAATGGGATTTTCATGAATACATTTATGATTTCGAGCGATTTTCCCCATTCTCACCTAGCTGCAGGCCCACTTTCCCCCGCGGGGGTTGCTTTGGAAATTGTTTACTCTGAGTGCCTGGTAATTGGCACGATTAATCAAACGGTGTGACCGATTGCTTTAGTCAGGTGTTGCTGCCTGATTGATCAGCTGGGGTTTTCTGACACTACAGAGCACATGAGCCACACACTTCCCTCACCTGCACAGTCAGGGGAGGGCAGATATTCTGATTCCTTTGAAAAATGCTTCCATGCCTGAGTTTGGGAAGCGACATGTAGAAGCAAATAACATCTCTGCGTGGAAAAGAAAATATTTCTAAAGTCAAAAGGCTGCTCAGTGATCCCTTTTAGGAGAAGGGAGTGAAAAGGCACTGGTTTAAGGCACACACGTTTATATTGGGATGTGGTAACCTCATACCACGGAGAGAGAGGAAAAAAATTCAGCATAGATGCCAGGGAAGAAAAGGATGTTATCTGTGCAAAATTTCAGCTCCCACTGTAAATTTCTGGGGAGAAAAATGTTTCCTGGAACTATGACTCAGATTTCTGTGAATCAATAGAGCTTCTGAGGGTTGGAGGAAGTCAGTATATTTTAGAGGTGAAAGGTGCTAAAGTTTGTGGCTGGCTTGAGCCCAATTTTTCTTCTGGATATTCTTCCTTTTTTTGCCTTTTTTTTTTTTTTAATAGAAAGCCTGAATGGTTCTGCAATATAAAGTACAGTTGAATTACTGAGGATTACCCCCCCAGAAAGATATACTCATCTTTAGCAGGAAAAAAAGCACTTTTTTCCCCCTCATTTTTTCAACTTCTATGGCTGTAGAAGTTGCTAAGGACAGTCTCTTTCCCCAACATGGGTGTGCCTTTGGCTTGCTTAGGTCATTGACAAAAATGGAGAAGCAAATTGCATCTGGAAGGAAACACTGAGGATACAATACAATATCATACAATACAAAATAAGACCACTTAGAAACTGCAGTGATTTATTTTTATTTTTATCAACCACATCCACTGAGACTTGAGAGAGAAATACTTAATAGCTCACTAAAAAGGTAAATATATGAATTTTTTTTATACAGAACTCTGTTGACAGAACTCAATCTCTTTCTCAGGCATCCTGCAGCATCCAGATACCATAGGACAGGTGAATGGAAGTGGCATTATTTAACTGTTTAGGTGTTAAATAATCTCATTGGCCTTGTGGGTATGTTTCCTGCTTCCCTTCTGGGAAAAAAAACCCCACAAACACCAACCCAGTGCCCTGCCCATACCCCATCTCAGTGAACACTGCACAGTGCTAAAGGAAAGAAATACCAGACAAAAATCTTTCCTATGCTTACTTATGAGGAAAAGATTCAAGGTCAAAGACAGATTTCTGACTACTTTAAAAAGGGAAATGACCTTTTGCAGAATAGTTCGCTGCTTCTCCTGCACTGAGAGACTAATAAGCGTCTGGAAGCTGATCAGGTTGCACATCTGAAGTGTGTCAATCATTCTTGTCATGAAAAGACAGATTTAAAGAGAAAAATCCTGACAACTTGTTTGTTAGGGGGGGCTGTGGGACACACTTTTAGGAGTCACAGGGCCTGTACTTATCAAACTGAAATCAAAGATAAATTTGCACTTGAACACGTAAGTGCCAGCCCATGTACATTATTCTAGCCACCCTTTGCACTTGTTTTTGTTATTGTTTTATCTATTGCTGTCATTGAAATGAAAGGGCTTTAGGTGAGAATACATTTAAGAAGGATCCACACTTCATTTTGCTAAGAGCATTTGTCACTGAAAAAATAACTTTTCTTCAAAAACTTCACGGATCAGGATGACTTCTACTTAGACTGGGTTTTTTTGTAAACCTCCTTTCATGCCATGTTTATCCAGACTTGCTGAGGCCTGTAAATCTTCATATAAATTTGGTCTTATATTGCAACTAGGAATAATTGCTAATTTATAGCTTTTTTCCCTAGGCCAGGCAAAGTTGGTAGAGCTGCTGCTTAGGGATTTTCAGGGTAAGGAAGAATTCACCATAAACTTTAAATCAAGTCCACATAAGCCACCAGCAGGAACACTTACACAAACATCTGAAACCACAAAACATCTTGATTTCTATTTTTCTCTGATAATCTAGGGTGGCACACGGTAATTAATACTGCTTTTGTTATGATGACACATTCATTAAATCACTGATTAAAGCAATCACCAGTGTTTTAATTCATCAGGTCATTAAATTAAGGTAAAGCTCTAGCATTGTAACTAACACAAGCTTCAAGGGGTTGATGAGCTACCTGAGAAGCTCTTGAAACTGTGTGTTTGATGTGGAGTCCTCCTTGTAGGTGGTGCTCTTCAAATGCTAGAGGATTTTCTTTAAACCATTTTTGTCTTCTAGGGCTGTGTCCTATAATGCCTTGAAATACTTTATCATGTTCCTGCATACTGAACATCAGAAAATAAATCCTGCCCAGCTTTTACAGTAAATCTAGTGAGTAGAGACAGGACCCTGCATCACAGTACCATGTTATGCATCTTGTTGCCAGGCCTCTCTGCTTCACTGTGATTCTGCCAGGTGCATTCAAGAGACCACCAGAGTCCCTTAAGCCTGCTCTGATAGGTACCCACTGCAGCCCAGAGTTTGTCACAGACCAAGAAAAAATTAGGATGCCTTCCAAGCAGATGCTTAGGACAGATCCCCAAGGAAAAATGAGAGATATTTGTAATGCAGTGTGGTCTTGTCATGTATCTGTGCTGGAACGGAGGAGTTGGGCTTCGATGATCCCCCTGGGTCCTTTCCAGCTCAGGACATTCTGTAATGCCATAAATGGCCTTTGATGAATTCTGGGCAAAGGTGGCAGAGTTGCACACGTGGAGTGAAGGACTCCCTGCTCAGTGAGCTGCTCTGCATTGCAGGAGCTCCACAGGTGCAGAGGTCAGGGCTTTCACTTAGTCCTTGCTATAGGACTGTCCTAGGAACTGGGAACCTGTTTCAGCTTCTGCCATGCCAAGATGGTTTTTTTCAGGTTTCTACAATGCAAGCAAGAGAGAGAAAATAATTTAGTTAAAATCACCAAAATCCCAGTATCTGATTCAGAAAAAGCTGGGTTTGACTCCAGAATGCGTTCCCCATTTGAGCAATTCTTTGCTGATTTTTACTTTTTAATTTCTTCTCAAATGCTTGCTTGCTTTTCTTCCAAATTAATGAAGCTCCAGTTTGTGAGATATTCTGCTGAATGCTGCCTTCCTTTCCCCCCGGGCTCAGGGAGAGGGTTGCAGAGCTCTTAGGAAGCCTTTTGACTGAGGGTGTACCTTTGACCAGTGGATTGGGGCTTGAAGGATGTCTGGAGCTGCTGAAACACCCTTGCATCAGTATCTTTCTCTAACTGACCACTTGCAAACACAAATTACCCTGTTTCTTTTTCCATGAGTACATTAAAGGGTATCTCATTGTCTCTATTTTTAAAGCTTTGCTGATTTATTAATAGGCTTGCTGCTTTTATTGTCTAGATTCTAGAAACAAACAATGTTGCCTTTGTTTTCACAGATCCTCTTCTTTTTTTTTCTCTCCTCTGCTCTGTATTTTTTTTTTCACTCCTATTCAGTAACAAAAAAATTTCTTTTGCTTGTTCTTCATCTCATACCTTCTTGTGTTCTTAAGAAATGCTTTTTATCATTGTCCAGGTTTCATCCATTGAAAAAGCCTGGAGCCAATCTTTGCTTGTTAGCTTTACTCACATTGTACATTCTTTCCCTACGTGGGTGTGGGCTTTCCTTGCAAGGAACTATTCTGCTGCTTGTCTCTGACACAGTTCTCAGCAGCTGCTAGAAAACACCTTTTAAATTTTTTTTTAAATGATGACTTTAAACAAAGACTTAATTATAATTTTTAGAGGAGGTTCTATTTACAAACTGGAGTCTTCCAAAGCATTGGCCCTTTTTGAAAAAGTTGAGTAATGCAAGACACCATAGCTTAAAGAAGATGCAAATCCTTGAATTCTCTCAGCTTGCATTTTCTTCTGCTTCAACAGCCAGAGCAGAAAGCTTTATTATCTTGGTACTTTATTGAAGGTTTCATTCCAGAAATGTTTATCACTTCTTTCAGCTATTGTTCACTCTAACTCTTTGATTCCAATCGTGTTGTCCTAAGGCTAAAATGCTACTAGAATTTTTAAAATTTTTTCCTGCTTTTTAAATACCTTTCATCTTTAGCCTTGCTTATGCCATCCTCATTTTAATGTCTAAATATTTGTAAATTAGTGGAATACTGGAGAAGAAAGAAGCATAAAATACAGTCCTAAGGACAAAAATAATTGTTTCAGTTCGATTTACTTAATAAGCAGGAGGTTCCCAGCCTGAAGTTCCCAGCCTACAGCTCTCAAATACTGGTGAAATTTTAATTTCCTAAAGACATGCACACCTTTGTCTTTCAGATAACCTCTCTTCATCCTAAACCCGAGTACTGAAGGAAATTTAGCTGTGGTTAACCCCTTGCATACCAGTCTCAAACAATGCTCCAAACACTATCAGAGTGATGAGTACCCAGGAGAGGTCTGTGTCCTTCACTGGTAGCATTGAGTACTCTCTAATGTCCTCAGCTTCTTATAAATGAACATATGAAAAGCATTTGCATTTTGGATTTCTAAATTTAGGCTCTGTGCCAGTATCTACACGGGACCTGAATTTCTCCTTCGCTTTCTGGATTAATCCCCATCAAGTGTGGCAAATCTTTGCTCAAGGGCCCCTTTCAGTACAAAATAAGCACATCCCTCTCTGGCTTTGGCCACTTTGAAATCAAGCTTTTGTTGACTGAATGTCCAAATTATAAGGAAATCAAAAATATGCCATGTATAAGCTGGGCAGGGCTCTGAAACACAGATTCATTATTGTCCAATTTAGCAGTGCTCTCAGAAAACAGCTTTGTAATTGTTCGGTTTAAAGGACATTCCCACAAGACTGTGACAGAGTTCATCTTGCCTAAATGACTTAGAAAATCTGAAAACTATCCCTACTTTTAGCCACTACTTTATTTTTTTTAAGGAAGAGTGAGATGGTGGCCCATTACTCTAAGTAATGGCACTACACCTAGATCCAAAGTCGCTCTGAAGTTCAATACCCCAGACACAGCCTTTTTATTACACTTACAACCCGATTTTGTTTGAATTGATCTTTGTTATAGCTCTGATAGTGGCACCAAGGATGCATTTCAATTTACACCGGTGTGAGTGAGAGTGTGGTGTGTGACAAACCAGATTCTGAGGTAGTGTTCTCATTTTGGAAAGACTTTTCATTGTGGTGGTTGAACTGGGAAGGTGTTTAAGTATTTGGGGTTTTGTTTTGGTTCCTCAAAGTGTTTTTTGTTTGTTTTTTTTTCTGGGTACGTCATCTTGAGCAAGAGTCTTGCTAAGGTGAATGGCTTGTTTGGAGATGGCCCTGATTAAATTGCAGGACTGCAGGGTGAGATGTTGGGAGAAGACACAACAGGGGAGGTGACCTCAGTTTTCTCAGTGTACCCCTGGCATCCCTGGGCCTGAGCATCTTGTGGGACAGGAGGAGTTCTCCATCCCTTGCAGGTTCAGCACTACACCTTGAACATTTGAAGAGCTGTCCACCCGCTTCACCTGACTCCTGAGAACAACCATAGGGCCGTCTGCCTTGTCTGTGCTCCCGGTACCCGGCTAGGGGCTGCTGCTCCTGCAGCTGGGGCAGTGCCACAGCCCAGGGCAGCGCTGGCCGGTCCTCTCCCTGCCCCACCGGCCGGGCCCCGCCGATGCTGCCGGCGTTAGTGGCCCCTGATCGCGGCGGGGCAGGAAAAAAGACATCGGGGAGATGGAGAGCGGCGGTGAGGATGCCTTTTTGCCTTGTGTTCCTGCCCGCGGGGAGGAGATGCTGTGGGGAGAGGGGGAGCCGGGGGTAGGGCGGTGCGGGGGGCCGAGGGCGGCGGCTCCCGGCTCCCATCTCCCATCTCCCGGCTCCCATCCCTCTCCTGCCGCCGGGGGCTGCTGCCGCTCCCTCCCAGGAGCCGGCGCTCCCGGAGCCGGCGAGCAGCGCGATCGCCCAAACTCCTGGGAGGGGAGACACCACCCGCCGTCGCCTCCTCTTCCTTCTCCACCT
>VZTN01013902.1:50315-168662 GCA_013400515.1 Erpornis zantholeuca | reverse complement strand
GGCAGCCCCGTCCGCCGTGCCCCGGGGCGAGACGCGCTCCCTTCTCTCTCCCGCATCCCCCCGAAAGTGCCGGCAGCCCGAGGGAGCGGGGCCGGCGCTTCCCCCCGTCCTCGGCCCCCTCGGAAGTTAGGCGGTGGGGGTGCCGAGAGAGGGGCGAGGCGGCGATTCGGGGAGCGCTGCCCGCGGGCCGGGGGCGCTGGGAGAGCCGCGCTGTCCTTCAGCACCGCCCGCTCCCTTCAGGCGCCGCGTACCTTTCCCCGTGCCAGACACCCGCTAATGAAGATGCCGCTAACAAAGGGGCGGCTGGTGGTGCCGGGTTTGTCTCGGCACAACTGAACAGTTCTTTTCTGATCGGCGCAGTGCTGTGTTCAACCTCAGCCTCTCTTCTCGGCAGATTAATTTTTTCAAAGTTCTGCCTAATACCGCAAGCTTGGTTTCACATGACATTTTTTATCTCTACTCTTTAGCTCATTTAATCGTTTCTTAAGTGTATTTAATATGCTTCGTGTAACTTCTGAAAGAAAGCGTATGTACTGCCCAGGTGAATACTGCTGGCTGCAAATGTCATTGCCCTAAAGAACGGAGCTCGGCACTACTCAAAACTTTGCTGTATATTTGTCAGTCGCTGTTAAGGGGAGCTCTGCAACTAAGGACCTGACCTTTCAGAGCCTTATAAATGTAAATGTTCTATGGAAATCATCAGGACTCCCTGTGTGAATAAGAGTTTGCAGGATCACGTCCTAGAACAGCAGTGGTGTCGCTTCTAAAATTGACATGGCATTGACAGAACTATTTAAAGGGAAGCTTTCACAGCATCTGTTCACATATAGTAGTCAACTGTCAGCTGTCTCATTTTCATAACTGCTGAAACATACATTTATGCAAGATAAGATGTTAATATACAGACAAAATTTTCTTCCGTGGAATGTGGTAGTTTAAAAACAAAACAAAATTTTAAGACAGTAGATCTGTGGATGTTATGGCCCAGTAGAAAGATGAAGTTTGTAGTTTGTTCACAAACAGAAGTGCAAACAGTTTTAAGTAGCTATTTTATCCCACAATTTGAGAATGTACATCACTCTATGTTATGGCTATTTTTTTAAAAAAATAGGGTGTTTATGTGGTGTGTTTTTCTCTTTTACTAGCACTGTGGTAAAATAAGACAGAAGATAGGTACTTGAAATTGGTATTAAATTAATAATAAATCTCAGGTAATTAGGTAAGGTTTGAAGGTTGCCAAGGGCTCGTGTTTTCATTCTGCTGGAAAATAACCATCACTTCTCAGCTGAGTAAACCCAGAACTGGGAGGAAAAAGCTGATCAGTATTAGCAGAGTTTTCTAGTGTAAGAGAAAGTAAAGCTGCAGCATCAGGTAGAAGTGCATGTGACTGGATTACAACTTTGGCTGGATAGCAAGCCCACTGTAATTAATTATCTTTGCATTATTATTGGACACTACAATAAAAGAACTGAGACTTCAAAAGATAGTTAAAGTACATGTGGTTATAGGAGAGAAGTTGGGGAAGCAAGAGCAGTGCTTGTTTCACGTTACCACAACAGGACCATTTTCCTGAGCCTGAAATTCACGGAGTATTCTTCAAGATCTGTGTAATTTTTTCCAGTGAAAATTAATTGAAAAGCACTCATTTCAAAGCAAGACATTTCTCCAGTTTAGTGCTGTGTAGTTCTGCCAACTTGTTGAAGCAATACTAAAATTTACCAGACTCAATTTATTAAATTGGTGCATCACCTAGAAGTTAATCTCCTTGAGAAAGCAGTGGCATTGAACTGATGAGTCTGAAGACAGGCAAGACTGATGTCTGTGTGCTTGCTGTTTCAGTGTTAGCAGCCCAAATGCCACTTGCTAAGCTGAATCTGCTTGATGTGGCCTTGATGCCCATCTGGCAATTTGTAAAATCATCAGCAGACTTTGCAAAGTGATAAAGCTGCTCAAAGCACATTTTCTCTTCTCTTGTCTTCCAATTGTCATTATTTCATGGTGCAAAGTAATAGTGCCAACTTATTCCAACTCCTGACTCTCTCTGGGGCTGCTGGTAGGGTCAGTGGCAAGAGGAGGTCCAACAGGGATACTGCCCACTGCATGCCGTGTGCCTGATATGGTTGCCCATGGGCTAGTAAGATTTACTTCCCTCTTTCACAGCGTGATGTGAATGCTTTCTGTCCTCCAGGGTAGGAGCACTGTCTTATTTTTGGAAATACAGCAGTGTGATCTTGGACCTTTACCATTATCCTTCTTTAGCAGTTTCCTTATGTGATGTCTACTGTAGAAATTAGCAGAAGAAAGGCATTGTGTGTGAGCTCAGACACCAGCATGGATTTACAGTACTTGTGAGAGGAGCAGGGCTGTGTGTTTTGCTTCAGAGAATACTCCAACCATGCTGCTGTAGGAATCTCTTTAAATATTGCCATTTTGCAGTGGGTCTGCGTTCTCTGTCAGTTTGTTTCACTCAGAATGGCTGGAAGGCAGAGTCATGAGCAGCTTGCTCAGTAATCATCTCATTTTGGCATGGCAAAGGCAAGGCTGAGCACAGCCCAAAGGAAAAGCTGTGCTTCAGCTAAATAATTAAGAATGAAAAGTAGACACATTCCCTCATTCCAGTGACTGGTGTTATGTTTCCCATCTTTTTTATTTGCAACCCAACAACCTTCCCTTAGTCATGACTACTCTGAGCTTGGCCAGCTGAAGTTCTGCTCTGGATGATGTCCCTGGACTGTCAGATGTCCCATGCTGTTGGTAGCTTGCACCTGGGAGATTTAAGGTTGCTTTGTTGTATTATTTCTGGGAGCTTAAATGGAAGACAAAAGCATCTTGAACAAGCCAAACCTGATGCTGAGACATTGTTTACGATCTGTGACACCTCCAAGGTGTTCTGAGCAAGGCTCTCAGAAGGAAAATAATGAGAAAACTGGTTGTCACAGTGGTTCCATGTCTGGGCTAAATAGGAGCGATGACACCTCAGGAAAATTTTCTATGAGTGGAATAATGCATCTCTTCTTTCCAGGAGGCTGAGGTCTTTGTATATCAGTCTTATATGTGCTCTTCATTTAACTCAGCAACTCCCTCCCTCTTTCTCTTAGCAAGGACAAGTTCTTGTGTCTAGCAGGGTAGAATTTTGTCCAATACTACATCAGTTTTTGTAGTTTGGCATCATAGTGAAGTCTCAATTCAGGTTTGCATGGACCAAGACATTCAAAGAGGTTGAGGTTCTGTACGACTTTAATGTTTCTACTGGTGTAATTTTCAAGAATATCCACATCTTCAGTTAATAATGTGAAGCAAAAGCCTTACCATCAGAAGACTGCTTTTTTGTGTGGGAAAAACCTTTTTAAGAGAGAGGCTGATTTCACAGCTGAGAGCCCCAGTGTGTCACTGCCGTTTCCTCCTGCTGGGAAAAGCAATGAACGCGTAATTTGAATTTTGTTATGGAGTCCTTTTGGCATCTCTTCTCTCTCCAAGAGATGGTGAGATGTCTCTTACTGAGACAAGTTTGGTTTTCTTTCCTCATGATCATGTTCTACTAGTGTCAAAATAAAAGAAAGAAAGCCCCAAACCTATCTTGCCAGCTCATTTCTGTTGGCAAAACAAATGTAAGGTTTCCTCATGATGGGACAAGCCCAGAGGTAAAAGTAATTTCTTCCTACCACTAGTCTGGGACTGTCCAGCCTGTAAGGGAGAGAAAAGCATCCTCCCAGGACAAGCAAAGACTTTTCTTTTTAAAAAAAACTAGGAAGAGTCACCCTTGGCCCAAAACTTTTACAAGTCATGTTCTCTCTCATTTCATCATTTTCATGGATTATATCTAGATCAGGGTGATAGATCCAAAGAAGAGGATGCTTGTGCCAAGTCATGTTTGCAGAACTGCAGTAGGCACTTGCAAACCCCTGTCTGCCAGTGAGAGTCTTCCATTATACCCTTTGGCAGATTTCATTGTGATGAAATGACAGTGGACCACTGAGAAAAGATCTTTCATGCCTGCAGGAGTTATGAGTCCCAGACTCAAATTGCACAAGGTCAGTAAGGCAATTCCTAGGTTCCATCACCTGGGTCAGAAGCTGCACTCAAGGGTGATCCCTCATCCAGGTTGAGAAGGTCTGTGCTGAATACAGACTTGACTGTGGTGATCCCATGGCAATTCATTAAAGGGCTCTGGGGCAGTGCTGGCTGAACTTGAGAATCCCACTAATCTCTGCATTTCTGCTGTCACCACACAGAGCAATCCAGGCAGATCATCAAATGACCTTACAGAGCTTCAGAATGAATGCTAAACTGAACGGAGTCTTGTGTAAATCCATCTTGAGACTTATTTTACCAGACAGTCTCAGCTCTGGGGAAGAGAGCTTTTTTTCACTTAGGCATAGGGGTCAGGACAATAAATGAATGTCAAAAATAAACCTCTGAAAACAGGTATATTTGCTGAGGAACTTAGAAGACTCATAGCTAACTTTGATTCTAAGTGTTTTTTAAAATTATTTGCCTTTTTCATTGGAGAACTATGCATTTTCATCCTGAGCACTCTTCTAGTAAATTAGTGATTGCATTTTTATTGCTTAAGGTTTTGAAGATTCTATTCTTGAGACAAAACTGAATTGGTTGCAATGTGAAGAAAAAAGAAAACTTCAATAAATATTAAGAAGATTTTGGAATTAAAATCTTCATACAGACTCAAGTACCTACATGTGCACTAATAAAAATTGAGAGACTGGTTTATTAAATGTTTTGCATATGAAAGTTAGAACCCTTTTTTTTTACATCTACCAATGTAGAGTTGAAAAGGGAAAAATCTTTGAGACAAATGTGGCGACATACGCTAGCTGCCACATATGTGGTATAACAGATGAACAGAGGATGGGAAATACTTGAAACAGAAAGGTTACCTTGCTTTTCATAGCACTCTGTAATCTTGAATGAATGGCAGCCAGTGAAGGGAGCAACTCCTAGGGAAGGAGTCTGCCATCTTTACAGCAAGCCAAACGTGATGCATTCCATTTCTGGAACTCCTTCGTTCTTGTGCTGGGAAATGATGGTGGCTTTTAGATGGAGTCCCAGAAATAAAATTACATGCATCACGTCTGGCTTGCCATAAAGATAGCACATTGTATCAGGGCTGTGCTGGAATGAGTATGGCAAGCTCTGCAGCCTCCCTTCTTGCTGTATGCATGTGTTTAGGGAAGAAATGCTTTACTGTAAGTGCTGGTGATGGGGAAGCTGGTGACACAGCTGACAGGAACAGGGAAGAGAGCTAGCAGGAGGAGTTTTAAGGGAATTAGTGCAATCAGCTTTAAATATGCTGGTCTTGAGGGGCTAGCATAGACACAAGAGTATGGGATAGGTGCTTTGAGCAGGAAACATTATTGGGGATGGCAAAATGTGAGCATGGTATTTAAGCACAAACATTGAGCACTTCAGAGGAGCTGAATGAAGATAACAGAAGTAAACAACTCTGAGCTATTCCTCTATGTCAGGCAGAGATTTAACATGAGGTAGCTGTTTGGTAAATATGAACCTCTTGAGGGATAAAAATCCTAAATTCCTTTCTAAGTTCTCTGGTAAAAACAGATAAGGTTGCCTGTCAGTCTAACAGTTGTGATTTTAAAATGATTTGCCCTCAGCACTTTTCCAGTTTGTTGAGATGAAGGCCTTCTAGTCTTGTCAGAAGGGTTTGAACTGCTGTAGCTCCTTTGTATGCTGTAAACCTGCAGGTCCTCAAATTAGTTGTGTTGATTTCCAGCTATATCACGTGGAGGCCAAGTGTTTGGGATAAGAGAGGTAGGTCCCAGTCACTGAGTCGTCAATCCAGTCAGCAATTCCTTCAAGTTTAAGGGCTTTCAGTAATTTCCTTGTCACATCCCTGAGAATCAGCCACCAAGAGGCTGTTCTTGGATGCTGAGAGGAGCCCCCAGAGCAGGCAGACAGTCCCAATTGTCTTGTTCCCTTTGTGTGATTTGCTTTTTGTCTGTTATCAGCACCACAGCTATTCTGGATCATTTCCTATTTGTTCGTATGGATGTCTTATGGACATGGGAAATCCTCACTCCTCACTGATCTGTTAAATGAGAAGGAATGGTTTCATTCCGCTTACAAACAGCAAAGAAATGCTAAATTTGAGCTAGGGAAAAAAAAGCCAACAACACCAGAAAAAACCCCACACCCCCAAAACCCCAATATCTATTAAATGTGGTGAATAACAGTAGAGAAAATTGGGGAGAAAAAAAAAACACAACATGGAAAGAACGCTAATTAGTGTTTTCATAAAGTACTGCAAGGCAGATTTAAGGAAAAAAAAATGAACATTTTCCAAGAGCAACGAAATTAATTTATTTATTATTTGCTTAGCACTGCTGTGCCTAGCTTTGTTCTGTATGCAAAATACCTGCAGACTCTGCCTGGAGTCTGAAAGATAGACACATCAAAATAAGGATGCTCTAGATAACTTAGAAATGATTATCATATATGCCAGTTGTTGGTATTCTCCAAGGGCTGATATACCTTCCAAACAGAAGTCACAATTGTTTCCCCCAGGAGCTGAGCAGAGGGGTTTTTGTTGATGTTGTTTGCTACTTTTTCTTTTTTTTGATTTGGTATTGATTTCTACAGGATGTTGCTCTTTAGAGCTTCTGGACATTTACATCAGTTTAAAACATCAGAAAATAATTAATAATCAATGTGACTTTAATCCCTTCAAAGAGAACCCATTAACCTACAAAAAATGCTCTAGCTCACAATAGTTTCATGAAAGTAACTGTAAGCAGGGCAAGAGATGAAAGAGAGAAACATCACTCAGATACTTTCCTTTTTCAAAGAGACCTTGTATTTGAAACAGAGAACATAGCTAATATTTTATTTTAATAAGTCATCCTACTGTAAATTAGGAGGTTTGGGGTTTTTTAAAGGAATTTTCTTTCTCTAAATTGCCTGCTCCTGCCTAATCTTGCACTGGAATTTTCTTGAGTCATCAGTGTCTGCTTCTGAGGAAAAGATGATGATGTCACAAAATCAATATCAGAGGATCCTATACTGTAATCCCTTTTCAGGGAAGTCCATTAAATCAATGCCTCTCCCTCTGTGAGTAATGACTGTAGAATCAAGCCCTCTAATTTTGCTATGTAAAGAAACAAGCAGATGGGAGGGGATTTTACATAATTAACTAGCAGTTATTAAATACAACAAGCAAAATTACGTTTTCTGAAAGAGAAATTAATACATAGTGAATATCTAAGTGTATTTCAAAGTGGTATCTGCTATAAAATTACTTCTGTTGCATTGCAAAATAACGTGTTAAACCAAAAATGCTTTTTAATTTTTAAACCTTTTGAAAACTTACCGAAGACTCCATAGACTTGGAAGCCCCATCAGGTTCCCTCAGCAGCACCAGGGGAAATCATGAAAGCTACAGAACGTCAGCACCATATGATGTCACCAGCATTTAAGTGAAATAGAGGCACTCTGGGAATTGGGATAGTAACTTTGCCATCTCACCTGTTGTTTATGTGCAGCATCAGTGCCTGTTAGCTGGAACCAGAACTGACGGCTTTCCTCTAATTCTTAGGAGGCTGGGAGCTATCAGAGAGTCTACTGTGCTTCTGGGAACGGCTCCAAAGTCCAAGTGAAGTCAATGGATGTTTTTATGTTGCTTTAAATGGGCTTTGGAGCAAGCTGTAGTGGGCAGACCTGCAGTCTCAGCGGGGTGATGCTGTAAAGGCTGACATGCAGCACAGAGCCAGCAGTGACCGGGTGGTGGCCTTGGGCTCGCTGCAGTGCCAGCAGCACAAACTGGAGGCCACGGGATGGGTTTGGTTTTCAGAATCTGGGACCCTGACAGCTTAAGGAAACTCCCCATCAGGTAAATCTTGAGGAACTTTCTTGCTTAGGGAGTAGCTGTGTTGGCAAGCACTGGTTGTTGTAATGCACGGCTGAAGGCAGTGTAGGAACTAACGTGAGTGCTTCTGCTCTGGGGTGCTTTTCTCCACATGGAGCCATCAATCTCTTTCTCTTCAGTTTATTTCATGGCTAATCAAATAAGAGCTCAGATTTAAGCACATTCCTACCTACAGCTCCTGTTGCTGGCATTGCAGCATTGGCACGGATACGTGGATGTATGGAAACTAAATTCTGCATCAATATCAGATGCTTGTATCTGCATCTGAAAAATCCAGCTTCTTTAATCATGATACAAAACTCCAAAGACTGTCTGAGGCCTTTGAATTTCAGGACATAAACTCTCACCCTGCTCAGCTCGGGTG
Organism: Erpornis zantholeuca; assembly: GCA_013400515.1. Lineage (NCBI taxonomy): Eukaryota > Metazoa > Chordata > Aves > Passeriformes > Timaliidae > Erpornis > Erpornis zantholeuca. The sequence continues at coordinate 160,401 of VZTN01013902.1, read as the reverse complement.
CAATCTGAACACAGCTATTACTTCCTAGATCCTTCCACTTACACCTTTGCAGCTAACCAGAGACCAGCAGACTGCCATAGCTGTGGTAATACAGATGAAAACAACAGTTCAAAATACACTTATCTGAAATGCAGAAATGAACCAAAATTTGAGAAGTAATTTAAGATCAGTGTCTGGAATAATTAATCTTTAAAGGGCAAAGGCACAGCCAGATGATTCCAAGCTACGTAGTGAGTAGGAGAGCTGCTCTTGCTTGGAGGAACTCATGGTGGAGTCAAACCCTTTGAATGCTTTCCATGGAGAAAAGCGGATGTGTTCTTAGATGTACATGCAGAGTAATTCTAGAGATTAACTAAGCACCGTCTGTTTCTGCATGGACATGTTTCTGTTTAAAACTTAAGAATTAAAGGGCTGCATAGTCAAAAGGAATTGACAATAGCAGTAAGTAAAAAAAGAATTTTGCCCCTTTGACTGTAGTGCTTCACAACAGTTTTAAGTGGGACCTATATCAGTATTTACTCCATATTGTAAATATTCTTTAAAAATACGATATTTAGGTTTTCGTGGTTTTTAAATAAATGTTTTGTCATCAGTGACCTGAACTTTGCAGGATCCTTTTTGCAAAGGAATGTGGCAACCAAATACCATGCAGCCAGTGTCACTCTGGCTGGTGGGATGGGGAGGAGAATCAGGAAATAAGTGTGGGTGGAGATAAGAAAATTTTAAAAATTGAAATAAACTAGACTAGAGTAATAGTAACAATAATGGCTGTCCTGGCCACACTCCCTCCCAGACACTTGGGAGAGCAGAGCATGAGCACGAGACACTGGAAAGTCCTTGACTTAAGTCCAAGCCCTACTTTGCAACAACTGAAACATCAGTGTGTTGTTGACATCAGTGTCATAATAAACCCAAAACACAGCTCTGTGGCAGCTACTAGGGAGAAAATGAACTGTATTTCTCCTGAAACCAGGGCAGCAAAGCAGCAGGCCAGGGAGCATTTGGCTGTGGCAGACCTCGTGGTTGATGCAGGGGCACTGAACTCTGTGCATTCAATTGCAGCCTGACTGTAGGACACCAGCTTTTCCTGGTAGGCATTACTGCACAAGGTGGTGGACAGCCCAAGTCAGGATATCAGTAAGTGTCCAGGTGGAGGAAACAAATTCTGGAATGTCTCTTTAGGATGCCTGAGTGTTCAGCTTGGAGCAGAGCCACAATGCCTTCGCTATGGCCTCACCAGAAGGGCTGGTGTGACCGGAATAGTTGCAGGTGACGTTACTGCATGCATGAATAAAACATGTTTGTGGACATTATGAGGTTAGGAGATGAAAAGAAGCAGAAGCATTTTGGGACGTGCCAGAGTGTATCTTGCCAGCTTTGTCTGTTCCAGTTATGTACAAGGTTATTTTTGCATCCTGCCTGCACTTGGTAGCTAATCTTTAATAAAGACGTGACCTCTTTGGAGATTGGCTTTTAGTAATGATATCTTGTAATGATTGTATAGGATCAGCTGTTGTCAATATCTATGAGTAAAAGTCACTTACTGATCAGAGCATTTCCATTGTTATCTGAAAGATTTTTATTTCTTTCAACCCTCCTTGGAGGGAGGGATTTATTGCCCTTAGAAGTGCTGGTTATGTGATAAAAGCATATGAGAGCTACTGGACTAGCATAGGTATCTACTTGTTTATCCTCCTAGCTGCCTTTATGTTGACAGTAAGGCTGGTATTTCTCGCTCCATTGCTTAGATGGAAGAGTGTAGAGGGCAACTGGAGACGTAGGGAAAGGGGAAGGCAAGAGATTGCAGTGGGGGTGTCGGGGAAGCAGGCGGTTTGGGATTGTCCCCTGGTTGTCATCTAAAGGCAAAGAATGTGCTGTGCAGGAGGGGCTCTGTGCATCTCAGAGGATGGGGACATGTGTAGCAGTTTGGAGCTGTACAGTAATTTAGGGATGTCTGGAGAGCATCTGGTCTGAGCTTCTGCTCAGGGTGAGGCCAAGTGGGTTGGGGGTGAGGGCTGTGTCCGGATGAGTTTTGAACATTTGTAAGGATGGAGATTCCACCACCTCTCTTCTTAGGAGCCTGCAGGAGAGGAATGATAGCCAGTTAAGTCCTTTTAAAGATCATGAATTAGGACACAAAAATATGGAATTTTTATTAACCTGACTGTTCTGTTGTTTTGCAAACCATTTTAAAATAATTTGGGTTATTTTTGTAGAATTTCAAACTCTGGGTTACAGTCATATGCTTTATGCTGAGCTCTGCTTGTTTTTTTGCATTTATCAGTACCTTGAAGCTTGAGCTTTAAATATTGTATCAAGGATAAAATTCTTAGAGCTGCCAGTGTTAGAATGTGCCTTAATTATCACTTAAGCTTTCTGCAGAGTCAAGGAGGTATCTGCCACCACTGCACATTCACTGCACAGGTCCAGAACTCTCAAGGTTTTTTGATCTTTTTTTTCCCCTCTGTTTTTTCCCTCCTCTTCTGAGTTACACTTTTGGGAGAACTATGACTTCGTATATTTTACAAGCTTAGGTCTTAGGCGTGCAGGAAACCATTAAAGCTTCAGTGAGGGGATACTTGTGAGCAACCTGAATTAAAGGCTCTTGGTGGAGGACTGGCCTCTGTCCTGGCAGGCTTAGGGCTGGAGTCTGTCATCACTGTTACCAAAACTTGTATAAATCAAGGTGGAAATATGTCTCAAGGGAATATGTGGAATCTTTTCTGGAAATTTCCCTTACACTTTTTGTATTGATAACTGAAGCACTGCTCCTAGAATCAATAGAAGATTACAGGGACTCAGTATCTTTAATGAGCTCCAAAGGAACAGTTTGGGCTGTGATTACAGCTTCTTCTGCCTGACTCTGCATCATACTGGGATTTTATTACTGATGATTTATAATGTTGGAGGGGAGGATGAGTATGGGAATTCATTTATTTTTTTTTCACAGATTTTTGTCTTGAAGTTATAAAAGCTCATACTTTTAGATGTTTACTTGCCCATGCTAGAATACAGCTTTCTGGTTTTTAACTACACGATACAGGATGAAAAAACCAAATGTTCCTCTTCCTCCTTCCCCACCCCCCCAAAAAAAAACCAAAATGGAAGAAACCCCAAACCCCCAAAAAACCCCCACAAAAACCCAAACAAAAAACTTCCCCCAAGTATAAAAAGTCCCTAAGATGGTGGTTGTCCTATGGCCCTTATATCTTCCAGTCCTCTTCCCTGAATCCTGATTTCCAAGCAATATCACCCTAAAAAACCCTTATTCTTGTATCTTTATGAAGTTAGATCTTCCAATGAATGACACAAAAGCCTATCTTACAGTTCAAAAAACTATTAAAAAAAATCTCATAATTTCATCTGTTAGAGAAACAAAGTGATGCTTTTCCCCTGGAGACCTACAATGCCAATTCTAATTTATTTTGGAAAGAAGAAGTATTCTGCAGAATGTGTTTACCATTTGTGAAATAAAAGGTGTCAGCAGAGAGTGTGAAGATATCTTGGGGAGCAGAGCTTACACAGAAGCTGATGAGTTTACAGAGAAGAAGGAAAACCTCTGGATTACTGTATACTTAACACAAAAAGAAATGGATAGATGGGATTTTGAGATGTCATGCATGGCCTAGGGCACACCAGCTGTGCTCAGACAGTGGTTGCAGAAAGTTTGGTCCTATAATCCCAACTCTTTTTCAAAGCCAGGCTTAGCTATGCTGAGCTCTGGCCTCCCCTGCACAGTGAGGGTGGTGTGAAGGAGGAGATCTCGAGGTTCTGCCACATCCTGCTGTGCCCAGCAGAGCTCAGAGCACGTGTGAAAGAGCTCTGCTGCTGAGCCCCTTGCCTGCAGCACAGTTAAAAAGCATGATTTCTGTTGATACCAATAATTTGGAAAGCTGATAGATAATTAACACAGGAATTTCCTGGCAGTTATGTGTCATGTGAATACGAGAGCTTCGTACACACTCTGCTCTTCCACAGCACATTGGGGTTTTATCTAGCCTTTTACAAGTTTAAAAGAACAAAGTCTAGAGGTGCCTGGGGTTGATCCTTTATGTTTCCATCCAGAACATAACACCCTTCAGTACTGTGTGAGGGATGGCTGGGAATTGCTGGATGCCCAGTGTGAATTTTTGCAGTGATGACAGAAAGTCTTTTTGCACGAGGAGATGAGCCCCAGCTGGAGTGAGAGGAAGCAGATGGACTGCAGAGATGTGCCTGCATCCTGCACCCAGGAGTGCACGTGCTCTGTTAAGGAGGCCAAGAGAGGGGAAGAGGAGTGTCCCTTTCTGCCCCCTGATAAATCCATCTCTTGGCTCTCAGAAATGGCTGTGAAGTGGGAGCTCTGTGATTTTTCTCTGCAGAAATGGTCTAGTCACATTTATCTCTTTTCCTCTTTGCATACTGGCATATTCTTTCTGTGTGCCTATTTATCCAAAGTCTTTACTTGGAGTGTGGGACTAAAGGTCATATCATTTTTTTTCTCTCTTTCTCTCCTTTTTTTCCCCCCTCTGTTTCTAAAGATGTCAAGCTAAATAACTGATGATTTCTTCTGATGCCAGAAGGCCTTCATAATATGCATATTAGGGTTTAGTGTATTTTTTTCCTGCATCTCAGTGCTCTCAATTTGTATGCAGAGCCATCCTCTTACCATGAGCTCCTATGCCCAGAGCTGAGGATTATGTTCTTATCCAACATATGTACTCAGCCTGAAATGCTAAATCTCAGCTACTAGAGGAACAGAAAGATGTTATGGTTAAAGGAACTGTGTCAAAGCAACCAGTCAGATCAATCCATAAATCATTTTGTTTGAGAGGCAAGATAAAGATACGCTCTGAATGTCTGTGTCCCCTGACCAGTACTAATTCATAAATTTAAATATTGCTACCCTGACTGGGAGGGATCAAGAAAATATGGGTTTTAATATAAAATATTAAAAGCCAGTTTTGTGACAGTGATGGAGGAGTCTCTGTGGATGCTATTTTATAGAGACAGGGCCAGATTTTGGTAACCTGTAGCATGGGGCTGTGGAAACAGCATGGCAGTGGCTTAGTGGGTTGTTCCCTCACCCCTTCAGCCAGCCTTGCTGAGAGATCAGAAGCAGTTCCTGCAGAACCCGACCTGCTGATGTCCCTGTTCCATCCTGTCCCTACTGCAGCAGCTCTTGTAGGAGGAGAGGAGAGGGCAGAATAACTCACCTGGCTTTGTAGCTGCACCCATTTGTACATCCACGGATAAACTGCAGGCTAAACTGGTTTCCAGTTTGTGAAACTGTACCTGAGAGAGAGAGGAGGAACACCTCTGAGGCAGCATCTATTTGGAGAGTTGAAAGAAATTTCCAGGAAAGTGAAAAGATGAATCTTTTCCCTCAGGAATGAAATACTAGATGATTTTTTTTTTAATGGGCAGTGTGTGGATGTTTTATTTATTAATCCTGTGCAAAAAATACTGTAGAGGTTGGGTTTTCAGAACGTTTTAAAGGCAAAATAATGGTTTGGATTGACTGACAAACATTATTTTTATAGCTTTTGCTATGATAGAGAAGCTTAAGAAGCTTCCCAGGAAATACTTCTATTCTCCAGAAAGAGCACTTCAGCCCCAAGGTTTCAGCCCCCTCTAAAGAGAAAAGGAGGCAGGGGCAGTCAGTCAAGGAAAATTCAACAACTAACAACCATTTGAAGTTATCTGCAAATAGTTGTGATTGTCTGAGATCTGTATTTTCCCAACAATAATATACTATCCCGTTTTTCACATTTACCCTCTCCAGTGTTTGTCCCCTTGCTATTGTTTCCCTGGCCTCTTTTCCTCTCCAGCCCACTTCTTCCCTTTCTGCTTCACTTGCCATCCCTGAATCTCCTCCATCTGCACTTAACCCTGCTCAAGTCCCTTTGGCTCACACCCAGCCTCTCACACACCCTCCTCACCTAAACTGTGTAACCTCATTTCTCACGTATTTTGCTTTTAGCTTCTGTGTGAGGTCGTATTTCTCCAGTAAACATTTTGGGATTGCATTTTATAACAATCGAAGAAAAGGCTTCTCTTCACACACCATTTGCAGTCTTTTAGCTCCATAGTTAACTTCCAATGGAATGCTAAATAGTCACAAAAAGACTGTGATTACATGAAAAGTCTATTTTAGTGAAGATAGCTGTTACTCAAATAGAGATCATATTTCTCAGGGAAAAAAAAGGGCCAATTACTGAGCTTCGTCACCTACACTGTGAATTCAAATGAACTTCATCTAAAGCAGTGTAGCTGCATTGATTTATACCGAACCCAACTAAACCGAACATCGGTCCCTGTGACTTTCTGCTCAGCTGGCTGTAACTGTGCTGGGTTCCAGAACATTGTCCTGGGTAACCTGACACGGTTGAGGTTGGGAAGGACCTCTGAAGGTCCAACACCCTGGTTCAAGCAGGGTTACCTAGAGTTACCATGACTCTGTGCAGCTTTTGAATACCCCTTAGCAGGTATCTCCGTAACCTCTTTGGGTTGGCCATGTGCCACCACCCCCTGGCTCTGGGATACCAGCACAGAATCAACACACATCTTGATAGAGATACACTATTGTAAAGTGTAAATAGGTTTATTTATTAACTCCCCCCCCAACTAAAAATTATTACTTCCTTAGAAATATGTGGTTGATTGTCTTAGAAATATTGTGCTATAATCTTAGAAGAATGGCGATTCCAAGCCTTTGTGAAGACCTTAATATTGATTTTTATTGTCCCCCCACTACCTTCACCTTTTCTTGTGAAACTTTTAATGCAAGTTTGTTTGGGCATTTTTGTCTGTCTGAATTATATATGTTTCTTCCATTTATCATACTCTAAGCTTTCTGGTAGATAAATTGGTCCTCCTCTACACCTGGACAGGTTGATGGCCCATAAAATAGATTTGCTAGGACCATGGCTATGGTTATGTGATTTATACCAAGGCCCTCCCTAAGTTCTAAACCCACAATTACTAACAATAGTGGGGCTCCCACACAACACAGAGGAATTTAATCAATCCCATTATTGGCAAACAGGGATGCTTTCCCTGGAAGGTAAATGACCTTGTTTGTGAGTATCACTGTTTTAAGTTCTTACAGTTTTTGCTAGAAAACCAATCACTCTGTCAGTTTGTGAAAGCAAATATATAGTGGACTCAAACCACAAAAGCATCCTTTGGGAAGGTTATCCTCAGAGTTCCATCCATGGATGGAAAGCTGGTGGCTAGATTCAGGCTCTGTTGGATTAGGAGCTACTAGGCTTTCCCAAGCAGTAGGTCCAACCTGCTTGAGAGTGCTGAAAATGCTGTGCAGGTGCAGAATAACTCGAGAGTTAAGAGGAAAGTGTTGCCTTTATGTTTCTGAAGGTGTTAGGAAGAACTGCAAATGCCTACAGAGACATCTGCCTGTGTGTTTCTACACAGACCCAGCAGTTTGGTTTCCTTAATGTCACACTAACATAATCAGAGGCGGACCAGCAAGGCAGGAGCCTAGAAATTTGTGAAGAAAGGATGCCAGGACTGCTGCCTTTCATGACCTGTGACACATTTCCTGGATCATTTTTGTTAATGGGGGACAAGGACAGACAGTAAAGAATGGCCAAAATTTTGATGAAAACCAGATCACTTTTAACCATGGGAGTTCAGTTGCCTTCTGGCCATCTCTAGAAGTGATTTGCCATTAAGTAAGGCTGTACATCTCAGCTGTCACTTGAAATAGGGTCTGGAATTGAAATACATTCAAAGTATTTCCCATTATTGAACAGATGAAGTGATCTGAAATGGAAGCATTTGCTAATGCAAATTATAATGTAAAACCTTGTTTGACTACATTTTGGTAAACTGCAGTCCTACACTGGAAGTGGTTATTTTTAGGTTTTTACTTCAGTAAAGACAGATAGGATATTCTGCTGAAGTGGAAGCATCTCTGCAGATTAGCATGGGACAAAGGATAATTAAATCCTGGCACCTAAAGTAGCTGAGGGTAGAGAGTATTCGCACTGGTGTTCACATACTTGCTCATGTCTATCTCATTTCCACAGGAAAATGAAAATTAACAATGCAGTATTTTATATTTTAATGATTCCATATCTGTGTTTAATTGCAGTTTGTAAACCTGCAGGTTGTAAACCTGTCGTGATTATGCAATGAATATTCTGAGTTTATTTTCTGTTTTGTTGTGGTTTTTTAATTATAGATAAACATGTCCTTTTCAGACAGTTACAGCTGTGTATCCTGCCCATGACACACCTAATGCACTTCCAGAAAGGGGAATAAGATCCAGGAGAACAAATTGCTGCCTGTTCTGATCACAGGAATGAGCAATTTACTGAATACAGACTAAATTTCAGTCATAAGTAATGCATTAACATTGGTATTACACCATCAGCATTGCCCTTCTGCCCTTAGTAAAACTAAAGAAAGTTCACCTTTTAAATTGTATTCAGATTTATAATTGAGCACTTTGAGTGATGGGTTCATCTAATGCAAGCGAAAGGAAGTGATTTACAATGCCTGTCAGTAGAACATTGTTATGTGAGGAGAGATTAACAATCATAATTTCAGACTCAACAGTATTTAGAATTCTGAATTGTCTGTTTTAATGCAAATGCTCTAAGTACTGTGCTCTGTCTCAATTAGGTAAAATAACCCATCCTTGCTTGGGTAGACCCCTAATTTAGTGACCAGCCCAACACTCTCAGGATTACGCTTTTGCATTGTTCCATCTATTCTGATCACACAAAGTGGAAGAAAAAAAGCAGAAATAGGTCTCTTACATATGGAGCACAAGAGGCATGGCTCCAGATCCAAACTCCTCTGGATTCATTGCCAGTTTTTCATTTTAAGGGGAAATTGATAGGTATCAGCGGGCTCAGATCCGAGTTCACCTGGCTGAGCCGCTTCGGCACCTCGCTTTTTGGGAATTTCTGCGCTGCAGAAGTGGTGTCAGTACAGAGTTAACCCCAGCAGCAGCAGTGTGACCCCGAGCACTGCTGGCTGATGAACAGAGACACCGGGGCAAGGAATCGAGGTCTGGGACTGGTCCCCTGTGCCAGCAGCAGTACCCAACTAGCCCTTGGGCTGGATGGGCCTGCAGTGTGACTGCGATATGTGATTGCATCTCAGGTGCTTGTGCATAAACTGCTTTTATTCCAATCGGGTCAGCTACCGTCAGCAGCAGGGCTGTGGGGACGTGGGGCTCCAGCTGCTGAGTGTGCGGCCCAGGCGCGGCCTGTGCCGGTGTTTCCATGGCTCCACAGCCAGCGGGCACCAGGCCAAGCTCCCTGCCACGTGTGCAGTGCTGTTAAACTGAGTGGGATCGCTTCTGTGAGGGCAGAGCAGCAGAACCAGGCTGTGAAGCATAACCGCATTAAAATTGCTTGGCAGTGGAGTGCAGCTGCGTTTGGATGGGAGCGATGGGTAACCAGCCCACGCTGGCACCGCGTCCTCCCCTCACAGGAGGACAGACTGCTTCCTGGGGCTTGGCCACTGCAGCTGGTGCCTTAAATGGCTCCCTAGAAACAGAGAGCAGACAGGAATAAAGGAATAAAGGAAGGATTGGTTGGAAAGGCCTTCAGAGGTACACTCTGGACTCCAGAGGCTCCTGCCTCAGTGCATCCCAACATGGACAAGGACAGCTCCCGAGTTCTTCCCACTTGGATCTCAGCATCAATTCCCCAAGCAGAAGCCAGGCAAGGATGGAATTTGCCCAAGCTTGCCCCCCTCTCCCCCAGATGAAGGTTTCCAGTTCTTGGTCTGGGTGTCCTCACACTGGAGAGTGAGCTATACAGGTTTTGTTATGTCTACCTTAGCATGAGAGAACAGCACTTAACAAGGAAACTTCGGAGTTACACTGGGCACTACATGAGTTGAAAAATATAAAAGTTAAAACCTAAGGCATCACAGCTGAGGCCTGTGTCTGGGGTGAGATTTACCTCACATTATCCATTAAAAAGATGTGTACAGCCTGGGCATGAGCTGTATATTTTGCTGTATCCTCAGTTGAGAGGAGTGGGTTATACATCCCAGATGTTTCATATTGGTGCTAGGGAGCCATAAGTTACCCTCCAGACCCAGTCATCTCTGTTCAGACAGCACGAATCCAACTGGCTCAGACCAGGTGCCCCAATTTTGAAGAGTTTCAGCTGGGGATGAAAGAAATCCAGTGAGGAACCTCTACATTTTCTGGCAGCAGCCAGTCGCCATGCCCAGGAGTCTCTTCCTTCATGGCTTGGGCTTCCTGTGATGGTTTTCCTTGTTCATGTGTCAGCACAGGCAGAGGGATTTGGAGACAACAGATACAAAATAAAATGCAGCATCGAAAATTACCTGGCATCATTGAATATTAAGATTCAAGTGAAATTTCATCGAAAAGTTGTTTGAAAATTATCTGGAAAAGTGAGGGGTACAGTCTTTCTAGCAGTGCATGGAAAGATCCTTTGTGGGGGTTTTGTGCTTCAAAAAATTATGATGTTTTGAGAACCGATAACTTAAAACTTTCACCTATTTCAGAGCAGATGTTATGAGCAGTGTCTCTAATAATTATTAGACATTACAGTGGAACCTGCCTGGCCTCTGGTTCCACTATAATTTTGAAACTCCCGTTAGACTCTTCAGGTGCTGTAAATGAAGTTCATATCTCTTAAATGCACCTTTCGGGCTGCATACAATTTTATGGTGCAAAAAGCACAGGAATTTCACTATCTCTTGTTCTTGAAAGCTTCTGGGTAATTTGGGTAGTTTTGAATGAAGTAATTTGGACTACGGTTTTCAAAGCTCTGAGAGAGATTTAGAAGACCATTAATGCGAGGTGAATATTAAAGCATCAAACCTATGTTTTAAGTCCAGAATTTATTTCAGCTGCCATCACAGAGTTAGGATTTCACCCTGAAGTCTTAGTGATGAAACTAGCCTGAAACCTTGTCAGTCCTCCTGTCCTTTGTTGTGGTATAGGTTAAGCCAAGAAAGCGTGGATGAAATAAAGAAATATTTATGAGAGACCTTCCTTTTGCTGTTTTGGAGATGGAGAAGGGTTTGGCTTTTAAGGTGCATACAAAGCCATGTGATTATTCATCTCTGACTACAGGAAGTATCATTTGTGTTGGATCCTCAGTGTCACAGACAAATGCATAAGGCTTGGAGTACAGTCCATCATTACCTTACCAAGTGAGGTAATGTATTCCATCAGCCTCCAGCTTTTGGATCTCCACAGACTGCAGAGGTTTTCCACATTGTTTGTGTTGGTTATTGTATTTCTGTCTATAGACTCCTAATTCTTGTATTAACCTCAATAAAGGTAGCTAAGAAAATTTCACTAATTTTGGCAAGAACTTGATTAGATTTCTTGGAAATCTTTCAATTTATGTTATCCAATCCATAAAAAGTGCTGTGGCACAGAGATCTCACGTTAAGCTGAAGGAGAAACAACAGCGTTGTTTCCTTTTACACTTAATCTTTTTATTAAAAACTACTTGAACTCAGACAAGATTCATTTGCAAAACATCCACCCCACAAGTTGAAGTATTAACACCAGAAGTAAAATCAGCTTAAAGTGCTTTCTTTTTCATTGATGTCTCTACCTAGATGCTTCTTACAATGCACAGTGAACCCACATTGTTTCACTTGGTGCATTTTGCTGGGTTCCATTTAGTAGTTTGGATTTTTTTACTTGTTTCTCATGGGCTAACACGGTGGTTGTTCTTTTAAACAGAAGAAAAAGGTGGGGAATCGGGGATTTCTTTGGTTATTTGAGTATTGTTTATTTCTTTTTTGTCATGTTTATTGTGCATTCTTCAAGTGTAATATTCCTAAAATATTTGTGTTCACACCAAGCTCCATAATATTTTTCCTATTCTCTTTGTCATTGTTACTAATGTTTTACAAAAAACCAAATTGGTCTGCACCCTCCGAAAGACTGAAATTTGTCTTTGAAGTGTAGTGTGATAAGGACTTGACAGCTCTTTGAAACAAGCAAGGCTGGAGATGTGGTTTGCAGAAATCCTCCTGGATACAACCCATTTCTGGTGCCTGAGTTTCAGGGAAGTGGGTCAGCAGATTGTGCTAGTGGATAAAATATGTGGTTAGGATTGTTTGCTTGCTTTGGTTTTTTGGGGATGGATCAGATTCATGTTTCTTCTCTCTCTTTTTGTCACAGGCAATTTTATAATCTAGATTTTTGGTTCCTATTCCTTTTCAAATCAGGAGAATACATTACTTTTATTTCAAGTTGTTCTTACTCTGTGTATTTCTATTATTCATAACATGGCGTAAGCCTTACGCATAAAATAGTATGAGTAGGGGAAAAAAGCTCACACAATGCCTGGTAATTAGGCATACATCAAGACCCATAAGCTCTGGAATTTCTTAAAGTCATACCTGAATCCTATGGTAATGTGATTTTAAACAAATATTTCTTGAATAAACTGGGTGGCTAGGAGTGGTTTTTCTCTCTCCAAAACTGAATAATACCAGCAGTACATGATAATAGTTAATACCCATGTGAATATTTCCATTTCAGCTGCCAATCTCCCCCTGCTTTACACGAAAGTGTAAGTAGCTTTTCTCGCTGGGTTTATGGGAGGGGGTTTGCTGTACCACACACACCTCACAGATGGTTATGATTTCTAGAGCCGTCACTCAATTGAGCTTGATTGTAATTTAGCCCATGGGAATCCTTCTCACTTTTATGTTGCTCTTCCCTTTGTTAACATTAAAAAAAAAATAAAATAAAAATCAAGACGTGGGTAACCAACACCAAAGCCTCTTTTCTACGGGAAGGTAGAATTTCCCTCCTGCAGTATGCCCCTGTCCTGGACCATCACCACACCTCTGTGCAGACACAGCTTGGTTTGGTTACTGGACTGGTGCCTATCCCTGGTCTTAAAACCAAAACAAGGTTGATGGGAAAAAGGGGTTTTTACTTCAGTATTTATTTCAGGATCCTGGGGTATAGCTCTTCCTCCAGGTGGAATGCCTGGAAAATGCATGCACCCACCTCACACCGAAATACACACAGTTATAGGCTTTGCAAAATTAACATATTTATCAAAGATCTTCTATTGAGAGGCTGGAGTGAAGCCCTCGTTGTGAGGAACCTTCCCCCTGGCTGGGTCTATGTGAGTTTACAAAAATATGTTTTGGAGAGGACCTTGGAGTCTGGAGTTTCCACTGTTTGCTCTCCTGTTTTAACTGTGCAGTGGGTCTGAGCTAAGTTCTGAGATTTGGAAAATTACTAGTATGTAGGCTAAAAGCACTAAAAATACATAAAACTATGTCATTCTGGCATCAGGACCAGTGAAACCTGGACTTTCCCTTAGCACGTGTGGGTGAAGCACTCCTCTGACCTTCTCACTGTGCCTCTGCTGGGGCTGTTGCTCCAGTTACAGCCCCCCTGGTTTTTTGGGATGAGCCTCCCAGCCAGGCTTATCTACTGCCACAAGAAGGCAGCAACATTTGCTCCCTAATGCCCTTGGAGCTGGATTAAGTAGGAACCTATAAAAGAGGCTGTATATCTCTTTCCAGTGCCTTGAAGCCATTTATTCTTATTAGCATAACTTTTTTGGCATCACCTTATTTTCACTCGCTAAGATCATTATCAAAATGCAGTGAAATTAATTCAGAAAAGAATATGCAAAGGAAATAAAAATATGCTAATCCCAGGGAATTACTTTTTCATGGCTCAAATAAAAGCAGCTTCCTTCTCTTTCTTTTTCTGCCTTTCTGCTTTTTATTTCACTTTTATGACTGCAATTTGAAATCTTAGGCCCTCGTTTTTACTGAGTGTAAGAACAGCTTACACGTTTCACTGGCAGATGCAGAGGTCTTAATGTGACTATATCTTCACCTTGTCAGAGGGATATTAAGAGACTTGTGACAGATGTTCTGGTTCTACCAGAACAAAATTTTAAGCAGGGTGCAAGTGAATATGACATGGATATTGTAACTGGTTTATGCCTGGTTTATGCCTCTTCTATTTTCCTTTTTTTTTTTTTTCTTCTTCCCCTTAAAGTTCTTTTTCCTCTCTCTTTGGAAATCAGAAAAGGTTTGTAATTAGCTGGGCAAGTTAGTGTTTAATCTCCTGATTTCCACCAGATCTAGATGCTGGACTTTGCAAATACAAGCAAAGTTTTGGACCAGTAATACTCTCTGAAATGAAAAAAATTAAGAAAAATCAAGGAAATAGATTGTAATCTGAATAATGTGTGGGAGTCCTTATCAGAGTAGATAATTGGAGTTCCATGACTTCTAAGACTGCTGATGTATTTAGAACATTTTATTGCTTTGTGGAGCACCAACTGAATTTGATTTCAGCTTTGGGAGAGAGGCATCTGTGATTCCTGTTCTGCAAAACCCAAACCCCATTACTGTGAGGGACCATATTGTCAGTCAGTGCCAAATTAATTTCATTCCCCTTGTGTTTACATGCTGAGTGAGTGAGAGCAAACATTTCAGCACCTTGGAATTCTTCTAGTTACTTGCCATTTAATGCTCTTATCAAACCAACTGTAAATAAGAGTGTAATTAATTATTCTCTACTTACATGACAAGTTGGATATAAGTTCCATCCCCCTGGGAGTCTATTATTTACCTGATAGTGAGGGGAAATTACTGCAGGGTTATCTGGAGACTACCTGGAAGATGAACATGAGTTTTGTGTTCAGTTATTTGTACATCCTTCCTAACCTGAAAGCCAGATTTTGCTTAGGACCCCCACCAAGAAGGAAGAATTTAGGAGACACCAGTTCTTATAATTGCAGCTGGCTCATTTTCACTTGCCTGAAAGAATCACCATATGGCAAGTTCTTTATTCCTAACTAAATTTTCTGCGTAAGAAAGCTGCCAAATTGTTAATTCTGGAGACAAAATCGCAGTGCTTATCCACACTAAAGATGCCACTGAAAGCAATGCCAGCCCCACGTGTTGCAGTTCTTCCCCAGAGGCACTTTTTTGGGGTGAATCTGTACTTTGTTTCCATGGTAAGAGCCTCTGCTTCCTCCTGCTGTAAGCACTGGATGTGGAGTGCTCTCAGGGTCAGGGACTGCATTATGTTCCCTCATGGGTCATTCATGGTGTACATACAGAACATCAGAAAACCTGATTTTCTTTTCCAACAGCAGTAGATCTGCAGTCTTGTGTTTTATATTCCTTGGTTCTGGCCAAAAAAAACCCCAAAAACCACAGGCAGAAAATGTAAGTATTGCTGAGTGTGAAAAGTCCTCCAAAATGTGAGACGGGAGAGGCATGAAGACATTTGCAGAAGAGGAAAGGAGAGAAGGGTCTAATTAACCTTTTGCTTTTTCATTTTCATCCTTTTGCCTTGAAATTTTTATTCACCTTCCAAATTTCAAAGCAAAGAACTAATGCATGAATAGACAAAAAAATATCTCTCCCCTCCCTAGCCCAACTGTAATTTGTGGGGAGGGAAATCATAGTTTTAAGTGACTTTCTCCTGCGGTACTGTAAACTAGAAGGGATTATATAGAGACCATAGAAACCTTAATTAGAAACCTCATTAATAACTACTGTAACATTAACAAATGCTTTAGGGTGACCCAAGTGTTAAATAAGTAAACCTTTGAACAAAACTTTCCCCAAGTGCAGTCGATGGCAGCATTAAGTGTTGACCTCACAAGAGGTGAGATTGAACACTGTAGCTTTTCAGTATGCAATCAGTGTAATTCAAGGTTGTGTGACATAATGATTTTTCTTATCTTCCTCCAGCTATTCTGTCTGTTTTGTAATTACCTACTGCTTCTCCAGGCACTGGAAACAAGATCGTACTTCTAATAGATATTGAGAGATTTGGGGCTTTTCTGAGCAGAATACAGAGAGACACTTAACATGTTAATTGCACACCGTGATCTGAAAACACTCTTTTTTTAGAAATCAAGTTCACAGCTAAATCTCTTAAAGTGTTTCCATTTTGTTCAATTGGTCTTCATTTAAAAAAAGAAATCTCTCAAAGAGTAAGATTGGCTCCTTAGTGGAATTCTCATT
Organism: Erpornis zantholeuca; assembly: GCA_013400515.1. Lineage (NCBI taxonomy): Eukaryota > Metazoa > Chordata > Aves > Passeriformes > Timaliidae > Erpornis > Erpornis zantholeuca. The sequence continues at coordinate 144,417 of VZTN01013902.1, read as the reverse complement.
TTGGGTTTCATCTGTAAAGGAAGGAGATTCATGGACCACCTTAGTGATATCAAACATGCTCTGTTGGAGATGGTCTCTGACACTGAAAGGCAGTTATTGTGCATCCCTCCAACTAGTTCTGTCCACTTCTGCTCTTCCTGATTGTCTGTAATTTACAGCACGAGTCTGGCGTGGTGGAGTCTCTCAGGACCAACTGGTGTGGTAAAGACACCTTCTCCACTCCAACATTATCATTTTTTTAGCTCTTCACATAAATTGGATATTCATCTAAGTGTACAGAACCAATTTTCTGTGGTCTTCCATCTGGAGAATTTTTCCCTGGCTGATTTTCTCAGCACTATTGCAAATATTAGCCATACCAAAATAAAAAGGACAGAAAAAGCAAATATATAAATCTGAATGCTGCTTGAAAGGGAAGAGGTAAATGAAGTAGAAGAAAGGCTTTACAGATTAGAAATAGGCTAAAGAAAAGCAGCTTAATTCAGTAACCAATTGCCCAAAGCCAATTTTAACCATGAAGAGGTTTGTCAGTTCAGCTTAGAATAAAATTGGGGAAAAACCAAAACCAAAAACGAAACCAGACACAATAACAACAACAAAAAAACCCAAAATGCAATGGTTTAGCCTTTCAGGGTGAGGAGAGAGGTCTGAGACAGTAGCCAACCAGCACATTTGCACACCACCAGAGAGCAGGAAGCAGCCAGAATAGCATTTCTCATTTACCTGCGTGCCAGGGCATGATCCTGACTACAGCTTTCCAGGTTTAGGGGAAATTGGTCCTCAAATCTCATTGCAATTCGATTGGAGGCAGCTGTCTAATTTCCTCCTCTGCAAATCTCATTTTCTATGTAGGATGCAGCCAGAGAGGGCCAAAAGCCACATGCCTCAGGTAACAGCCCTGTGTTCAGCATGCTGAGCTCTCTGCTCAAGAGTTTACCCTGAGAGAAATTGTTGGTTAAACCAACAGCACCAACAGGGCTGTGACAACGGCCTTTATTATTATTTAAAGATGTGATTTTAATAGTAATTCCACAAAAGGAAATTTGGGAAGAGAGAAATGAATGTTTTACACAGGAAAGGGAAAGCTGCTGAATGGAAATGCTGGATTCCCATCACCCCTTTGGCGGTAAAAGGACATCTTAGAAGCTTCAAAGTTCTCTGTTATTGTGTACGAATTTGCATAATTCTCTCATCCCAGAAATGAAAATACCAAATGCCTCAAGCCACAAAATGCTCAGTGTATTCCTGATTTCACTGTGACAAAGGAGCGTTGGAAATCTCAGTGAGATGAGTGCTCCCCAGGGACTTCACTCTGATTTCCTTTAGAAGTTGGCACGGCATAGGTGTAAAATGGCTTCAGACAAAATGAATCGTGAAGTAATTAAAAAAAACCACCCCAGCCTGGCGACTGAGGTATCTTCAAACCATAGTCCTATGATGTAGATGAGAATTTCATCAATATTCAGGAGCGAATTTTATGTCTTGCATTTTTCTGGGGTTAGCTCATGGACCCCCTGACCTTCACTCTGGTACTTGAGGGACTGAGCATTCCCTTTCTCCTTACATTGCAGGTGGCTCTTTGAGTTACACCAATTTGTCCTTTCTCAGTCCCCTAACCAGCCTTCAGCTTCTTATGAAGGTCAGGAATATGAAGGAGATTGCAATAAAATAGCATTGTTCCAAAATGTGCTTTTTTATTAGTGTTAAATCCAGGACCAGCTGCTAAGGGGAAAGGATCATAAACATTATTGGGCACTTTTAATTACAGTAAAAGACAGTTCCAGGTTGTGTTATCCTATCATCCTTTGTATTCATCTTGAATCTTTCCAGGGAAGAACTATAATACTGAGTTCTGTCAATACAGTATTCTTGAAATCATATACCTATGGAAGCCAGATCCTGTTTGCTTTCAAAGCCAGGTAGACCTATCAACAGAAACATCAAGTAAGTTAAGTGAAAGGAATGTGACATTTGCTTTTTTTGGCATGAAGTGAACAATGCCAATTGCTATAATTTACAGTCTATACAATATTCATGAGGAAAAGCTTAGTTTCTGTGACACATACTGGAACTGGGTTGTTTTGTTGAATTTTTGCATCAAGCTCTGGGGAAATTCAGATAAGGTAAGACTAAAAAAAAGAGTAAATAAACTCAGCCAAAATGGTTTGTCTGTGATTTCTCTCAGTATGTCATCTGTTAGCATTCCTTGAGTCAGAGCCTGGGGTTTAAACACTAACTTGACTTGTGTTTAAATTGCTGAAGTGACAAGCCTGGACTCCAGTTCTACTGACCCAGTTCTCTCTTCAGAAGATCTCCTTTCTCTGCAGAGCGAGTGATATGTTTGTGACAGGGCAAGCCTGTGCTCCACTCCTTACGTGATCAGAATTAGCCAGCATGTTTTGTGTTTTTTAATTTTCAAGGCACTTGCAAAGCATTGTGGTGGGTTTTGTGGGTGTGGGTTTGTTTTTTGTTCGTTTTTTCTTCTCAGCTATGTACATTTATCCTAGACTGACTTATTTCGCAGCATTGCCAGTACTTATCTACCACTGCACAGACTTATTTCTCATGCACAAAGCAAACCAAACCAAAAAAAAGGCTTGGTGGCATTTCTAATGAAGTGAAATCAGGCAGCTGGAAATTAGCAGCTATATGGGATGTGAGATAGATAAAGAGACTCCTGAGTTATTCCTAAGAAGGGCTGGTCCAAAATTGTGTTGGTTGCCGTGCTCCCTTGGGCCCTACTCACTTAATCTCTGCCCAGAGGTCAGCACTCACTTCACAGAGCAATCACCCAACCCATGCAGCAGCAGGCATAGATCTGTGTGGGGTATTTGCACCCCACTGCAGAGACTCTGCTACATGGTTTTATTTGCTCCTTTGGGGGCTACTGATGCCTTAGGTTTTAACTTTTCTATGTTTCGAACCCTGCCCTGCCCAGTGTCACTCTGCAGTTCCCTGGAGCTCGTTCAGTGCTGTTCTCTCATGCTCACACACACACAACAAAGCCTCTCCAGCTCTCCAAGGACACCCAGACCCTCCTAGGCCCAACAACTGCAAACCACAATCTTGGGGAAGGAAGGGGCAAGCTTGGGCAAATTCCATCCTTGCCTGGCTTCTGCTTGGGGAATTGATGCTGAGATCCAAGTGGGAAGAACTCGGGAGCTGTCCTTGTCCATGTTGGGATGCACTGAGGCAGGAGCCTCTGGAGCCCAGAGTGTACCTCTGAAGGCCTTTCCAATCAATCCCTCCTTTATTCCTTGATTCCTGTCTGCTCTCTGTTTCTAGGGAGCCATTTAAGTCCTCACAGAAAACCTCGGATGCAGCTATAACAACCCAGACACAAATGACCACACTGCCTGCTCCCATGGCACACGTGGAGTGGGATCTCATCTCACTGTCAGATGTACCAAAGTGCAAATCCTGGTCCCCACCTTGGCTTCCCCTGATCAATCCTATGTTACATATTAATGACTTTTTCCAGACAGAAGATGAGATGGTTTTACTGAAGGATGCTCATGCAAAAACTGGAGCACAGTTGGTGACTTTTGACCATGTTGCATATAATTCTGTTTTCCTTGTAGTTAATACCTTCCCACTTTCAAAGAGGTGATGGAAAGGGGCCCCAGCAGTGTTTAATAACTTATAAATTCATCAGTTTACAGGAAAAGATCTGGCTGCAACTTACCAGAGCTTTTTCTATATCTTGCTTAAAACCATTTTCAAGGGCAGCTACAGGGAAAGCAAAAACCCTGGTTGCCTGGTACTGGTTTTAATTTATCAGAAAAAAAAAAAAAAAAAAGAGGAAAACTTAAGTAATTTGTAAGAGAAGCTCTTGTCTAATCATGCCCACCTCTGCAGAGCATTGGCACTGCTGCTTACAAGAGATCCTCTGATGCCAGAATGATTTTTTGCTTTTTCTTTTATACCCCTCTTACATACTCTTTTATATAGTTTTATGTATTCTTAGTGCTTTTACACTACATACTTGTAACTTTCCAAGTCTGATAACTTAACTGAGACCCACTGTACCATTAAGCCAAGAGACCAAACAGTCTAAAAGCCCCAGACACCAAAGTTCTCTCCAAAAAATATTTTTGTAAACTAAAATAGACCCATTCAGAGAAGAGAAGTAGAGAAGAAGTTCCTCAGAATGAGGGGTTCACTCGAGCCTCTCACTGGGGAATCTTTGATAAATATGCTAATTTTACAAAACCTATAATTGTGTGTATTTCAGTGTGACAGAGTGCATGCATTTTCAAGGTATTACACCTAGACAACGTGCTATACCCAAAGATCCTGAAATAAATAGTGAAATAAAAACCTCTTTTCCCCCTAAACTGTGTTTTAGTTTTAATTTTAAGACCAGGGAAAGGCAACACTCTTCTGACAACCCGTGCTGCCGGACCTGTCTGCAAGCTTTTGGATCTTTTTTATCCAGCTGCTGGGTCATCTCAGGTGTGCTCAGTCTAGTTCCCAACTACCTGGTTATTCTGCAGCCCTGCATATCCTGGAAGCCAGGCCACATCCCTGCTGCCCAGTGCCACTGTGTTGGCGGGTTGGGAACTCTGTACTTTTATAATTTCGTTATGGAAGTCAGTGGGAACTCAGAGTGAACTTGTCTCCTATAAATCACCAGTAATGTAACCACTGGCTTGGTGCAGTTAGGATTTAAAGGCATATTCTCAGTGATGGTAGGGTGGTTTCTCAAAATCACTTACTCTTTGTTAGATTCTGGCTTTCAGAAGGAACTGCTATGGAGTCCTGGAGTAGAGACAGCTTTAGGAACTGGTGATCTGGTTGATAATAATAACAAGATGATCCACAAATGATACACATATTCTGTTTCTTGGCAATCATTACATCTTGATGAAACCAGCAAGGGGTTTAACTTAGAAGAGGGAATGACTGAGAGAAAATTACTCTTGGATACACCAGAAAACAGACCAACTTCGGCATTATTTGTTGGTTTCTTTCCTTTTTATTTTCCTTGGGTCTGCTCATATCTACCTCACCTGCTAAGCACAGGTGCACTTTTGTGTCAAAGTCCAGCTTTATTCACCCAGTTTATTTGCTTATAAGAAGCACAAAGTTAGGAGGGGTGTGGAGTGAGCTCCTGTGCTCGCTGAAGGCAGAGAGCCAAACCCATACAGCTCGAGCCACCTCTGCCTTCTGCCTGCGGGCACAGTGGCCCAGGAGTGAAAGTGCAAGTGAGGACAAGCTCTGCCTTGTGAGGGAGGCATTTTCTGAATGCCAGGCTCATCCTCTGGTCTTTCTCGAAGGGGACCTTCCCCCTCTTCTCCTCAGGTGGTCCTGATCCTCCTCTGCCAGGCGGGAGAAGTCAGAGGGCACTGCAGTGTGTGGGAGATGGTCATCGGAGCCTGGTGGGATCTGGCAGACAGTTCTACTGCTTGGAACACAGGATTTTTAGGATGTTAAATTTAAATGTTACCAGCTGTCTTCCATGCACTCCCAAATCAGTGTTAAAAATTTAAAGACAGTCTTTTAGCTCTTGTGCCTCTTTGGCAAGGATTAGCTGGGGAATTTCCTAAGGGGAGTGACACAGGGAAGGTGAGCCAGGAGGGAAACTGGATCTTTCTGCTAATCCTAAGGTAAAATCTGCTGAAGTAAATAAAAGCTCTCTATGGACTTAAAAGTGTTCTGTCAGGAAGTGCAAGTGCATTTGTACATGCAGAAGCAAAAAAGAGGTGAACAATCTGCTTGTGTCAGCTCTGCTCATCCCAAAGATACGTGCATGGCTTTGGCTTCTTCTTTTATTTTATTTTTTTCTTCCCTCTAACAAGAATATATGTCCTGAGAGTGACACAAAGAAAATATTATTATTTTATCTGGAAATTTTAGTTCTGGGTTTGTTTTCCTTAAAAAGCCCATTGAAATGTAAAAAATTCATCCATCTCATTTCATTTCTCGATTAGCATCCAGACCCCACGCTGAGGTCATTAGTATCTCAGGTGTATTACCTCACCACAGTCTGTTGCTATGGAAATAGCTCCAAGCATTTTCACTGTCTTGGCTGTACACTGCCCATGCATCTTGGCAAGAAAGGCTGCATGCAAAGGAGCAAAGAGTAGTTTTAAAACATACTGAGCAAAATTTAAATATTTACAGGTATTTCGAAATCTTTACTTGCCTGGAAATCTACCCACGCTTGGTGGGGATTTTATGCAGACATATTTCCTTCTTACCTGCCTGATTTTTATCCCTCACTTCTCTGTGAAAGTGATTTCTGAAGAAAAGGAATGGCCTTTACAGAAAACAATAATCATATAAAGAAAACATTTTTTCCTCCCGTCTGTCATTCAGTTTTTCAGGTGTTCCTATACACAGCTTGAAGCAGTGTAACTATAAGCACTGCATCTAATATGCCACTGAATTTAATAACAGATCAAGCAGCAGATAGTGTCATGCTCTCCCTGAACTTAATGGTTTGACTTACTCTCTTCATCCTATACTGGTAATTATTGACTGACTTAAACAGAGCTGCACCTTTCATTTAAGGATCTTCATGGGCTTTATACAAGTTAGGACTGAACTGAGCTGCACTTATCTCTCTGAGGGAATGTGGAAGAATTGTCATGATATTTTCTCTGTTCCAGCCTCAGGCTGTCGCTGCTGACTCTGTGGTTTACAGCAATAACCCTTGGCTTAAAGGAGAGGGGCATTTTATGTTTGTGGACCATGTGAGTGGTGCTGTGCCCCTGTGAGAGCGAGGAAAGGGGACAGATCAGGGAGGCCAATGATCCCTGGTACTGCCAGGATTCCCCTGGAGGACTAAATAGTCAAACTATTGCTGCTGCAGTCAAACTAAAGGCACTTGTGGGGGCTGATCTTAAATTTCTTGAGGACTGAAATGCTCTCCTTTCCTCCACAAGGAAAAGCCTAAAGGCGAAATAAAGCAGAAAGAGAGAGATTTTTTTTTTTTTTTTGTTTTGTTTTGTTTTGTTTTGTTTTGTTTTGTTTTGTTTTGTTTTGTTTTGTTTTGTTTTCCCACCCAAGTTCCGTACTTTAACTATGAGGTAGCATACTTCTGATTAACCCAGCAGAGAAAGTTTTAGATATTTTCAGCAGAGGAAATCAGCCAACCCTTGTACCTAGGATGGAAGCTGAGGCATTAGCAGGAGCACCTCCTCTGTGGGAGATGCCCAGTAAATGTCTCTTGCTTCTGAGCTGTCTTTGCCTTTCTGCTTCTGTGCTGTTCCCTGCTGCCGCTAGAACTTTGAAGCCCTTTCTTTTCCTTCTTTTTTTGTCTTGTAGCCCAGACCAGACAGTGCAATGAGCAAGACTTATGTTTTTAATCTACCTGGTTTGAGATGCACAGTGAGCAGTCCTCCTGTCGTTCCTGCTCATTTGATTGTGCTGTAAGCTTATAAACTTCTGTTTGGTACAGTGCTCTGGAGGCTTGCTAGCAGCTAATAATTTCTATAATCCTATCTCCCAGACCCAGGAGTGTGGGCTATACTCTGTTTCCACCTTTTGCTCAGAGCGTAATCACTTCCAGTGGTGTCAGACAGATGTAAAAGGGAGAAAATTTAATCTCCGCAGTTTCAGAGACCTCGCGAGGTGTTCCGGTATGAAACCTGTTTATCAGTGATTATCAGTGAGTTGAATTTGTATTACAGATGGTTTCCTAGTGCTCCTTCCTGGCTGCTGGTGTAGGTAACTGGGCCATTTAGATCAGCAGGCTGGCTCAAGCAGCAGCCATGAAGCCTGAGATGATGTAAAACCCCATGAAACCCCCTAGAGCACAGGTTTGTTTGAACCGTAGCAGGCGGAGGAGAAATGTTTGCAGGGTTTCTTGCTAACCCTTGTTAGTCATAGACTCAGGCTTTGAAGCTGTGAGATCTGATTACTTTGATTCCCCCTCTCTGCACTTCATGCATCTAACACACACACACACACACACACACACACACACACACACATACAATTTTCCTCAGCTCCTCTTCAGCATAACAGGCTTGGAGAGGGGCAGTAGGGATGCAGCAGCACACAATACTTTTCCTTCTGAGCATGCAGTTCCCAATCTTGCTGTTATCCAACCATGTATTTTGTGCTTGCACTTGAAACAGAAGACTTTTTCAAGTTTTTTAATTCCCTAGAAAAGAAAATACTGGAGTTTTTATTGCCTGTTCTTTCATGTGTCATTTTTAAGATGTGCAGAAATGGAGACATCCTTGCCTGATAGCAGCTGGTAGTACTCTTAGTTATGAGGAATCTCTGCCAAGTTACACCCAATATGATCAGGATCGTTTTGGTAGGTTCTTGGCAAGCAAATTGTCATGGAGTGAGATGTTGGAGTTTGTGATGATACAGAATGTTGCACTTAATATTTAGCAGTGGAATTTGGCTTGATTTGCAGTGTTCTTGCTGACTATGACCTCTGGTATGATGGAAACTTATGGCCATTTTGTAATGTTTAAAAAAAATGTTATCAAATTAATTCTTATGGCTGCTACTGATGCCTTAGGTTTTAACTTTTATATTGTTCCTAATCCTGCCCTGCCCAGTGTCACTCTGCAGTTCCCTGGAGCTCGTTCAGTGCTGTTCTCTCATGCTCACACACACACAACAAAGCCTCTCCAGCTCTCCAAGGACACCCAGACCCTCCTAGGCCCAACAACTGCAACCCACAATCTTGGGGAGAGGGGGGCAAGCTTGGGCAAATTCCATCCTTGCCTGGCTTCTGCTTGGGGAATTGATGCTGAGATCCAAGTGGGAAGAACTCGGGAGCTGTCCTTGTCCATGTTGAGATGCACTGAGGCAGGAGCCTCTGGAGCCCAGAGTGTACCTCTGAAGGCCTTTCCAATCAATCCCTCCTTGATTCCTTGATTCCTGTCTGCTCTCTGTTTCTAGGGAGCCATTTGAGGCATCACGACCTTCAGTTCCTGATTTGGGTGGTGGGATGGAGAGTTTTTACTGGGATTATAAATACAAGGCATTGCTATCATGCCTTTTGCAGGTGATGAGCTACACATGACCCCAAGGATCACTTAACCTCTATCACCTCCCAAAAAGGAGTGTAGAGGTGGGAGGAGAGCACTGTTTGCATTTGTTACAGACCAGAACTATGCATTAATAGGAATTCCTTCTCTGAAGAAGCATATCCATCCTGGGACATGCTTTCCTTGCCAGTATCTTGCAGTGAGGGAGAGGGACATCGATGGAGAAGGGAATTGCCAGGACTGAAGGAGAGCTTTTGTTTGTTGATGAAATGTTGCTGGTGAGGAGCTAAAGGGTGTCATGACTGCTTCCACTAACTTTTGTGTTCATGTGTAAACATCAGCTCTGCCAGATATAAACTTTTCTCTTTTTTGGAGGATTTGGAGAGGGGAAATGCTGACTACTGCAGGTATCACTAATGCGGATTATTGGCAGTAATAGACATGTGGAGCCCAGGCAAGAAAGAGCAACATCTTCCTGCATCTTCATAATTGTTTCTTAGAACTTTAGATAATTATATTGCAGGAGATTGTCATGCCAAGCTCCTGCTGATGCTGTTGTCAGTGGAGCTATGCCATTGTAGGAAGTAGGGAGCACTCCTTTACAAAATAAAGCTCTTGCACAGATATATGCTATTTGCAGATATCATTGAAAAAAACCTACATTTAGAACAGACTAGAATGAGAAAGGTACAGTTTGCTGGTAGGAATTCATGAAGTCCATATATTACTGGTTTTATTGACAAAGACATTAAGAAGTGACAGCTGACTTCAGGCAAAATAATTTTGGATCCTCAAACAGGGATGAGTTAAAAGCTAGTTACTTGCAAGTATTAGGCACTGAACACCTAATGATGGTGTGGACATGTATATTTTTCTGTTTATAACTTACTACACACCTGCCACTTTCCAGTCATACAGGTCTATGCCACGCAAACTCATATCTGAGAAAAACTATGTGTAAGAGAAAAAAAATCCAAACTGGCTGTGCTGTCTCTAATGTCAAATGCCTTGGAAAAGGATCTCACCTGATTCTATTTTAATTTTTCTTCTAACATATGTCACATTTATTTATAGAATTATGCTGTATTTTCCTTCTTTTTTTTTTTTTTTTTTTTTTTGACACAGAAGAAAATCCAAGATCTAAACAAGAGTTTAAAGGAGGTGAAAAAAACCCCAAAAGCCACTTTCCTTGTATACCAACGCTGTAAATTTCAATTACAGAAATGTAGTCAGATCAAGTGCAGGGCCATTTATTTCCTTCAGCTGTCAGTTCTGCAGCTTTTTGTTTATTCTTGCTGGAGATGAAGAATGCATCCATTTTTTAAAAAACTCTCTATAAACCACTAGTCTATCAGTTCTGATCCCGTGGGATTGTTTTTACATTAAAATTTGTACTAAAGACATGAGGACAAAGAAGAGCCCCGAATCAGGCCCACAGAAATATGTGAAAACTTAAAAGCCAAGCAGAATAATTGGATCTTCGCTAACAAACTGACAGAAACTGTCATAGATAATCAGATTAACATGGCAGAAAGCCCTGAAAACAGTGACAGAGTAATGTTCATTTCTTACCCACAGGAAACTTTGGGTTTAACAAGCCAAAGAACAGGCTAGCTGTGCATAATGTCATTATCAAAGCCAGAGTGATGTTTGCTGTCACACCTACATCTCTCTCTCAAACTTTTTGAAGAAAGGCACCACCTGCAAGTGCTTCCCAGAGGAACTTGGTTATTCCTCTCAGTGCCTTTCCCAGTGCCTCCTCATTTTGCACTGTGGCCACAGCCAGAGCTGCACCACCACGAGTGGCAGTGACCATCTGAACCTCCTCTCGGAATGAGGTAGCCTGAAATAGCTGCAAAAACGGGAAGGTATTTTTAGCACAGCCCAGCATGCTGGAAAAGCCTTCTCCCAGAGCTGTGGTCTGCTGATAAGATACGTATGCAAAAGACTCGCATGACATATTTGATTGGGCCTTTCAGAGGCAAAATTAAGATAGGCTAGGGAAGAAGAAAAGGGTAAAAAAAGCAGCAAAAAGACAAACATAAGCCTATTTCCAAATAATTTCCCTTTAGATATCCAATACAGTGATAGCAAAATCCTAATTCTCCAAATGTGTATTTGGGGGTGCTTAATGTGTGAAGAGACTTCTTCTCTTTAAGCCTGAGCTTTGTGGAAACCTGCATTCAATTTCTTCAAACTGCCTCTGTTGTCTTAGGCAAATCGCTTTAATCTTCCCCTGCCTCAAATCTCTGTAGTGTAGCACAGATAGATTAAGTTTACTGCAGCTACCCAAATTATCAATGGCACAAACCCTCCAGGAAAAGACTCCTTTGATCTCACAGTAAGCAGAGCCCTATTGAAGCTAACGAGACTGAGCACGCAGGCTAAGTGCTGCTGTAGGTCTAATAAAGCTACTGCCGAGCTGGGAAGGGGAGAGTGATTTTTTCCTGTGCATCAAGACTGCATTTTGTTGGTGGTGGGACAGTGGAAATCCAAGCTGGGTGCGTGTGCCTATGAAACACTTTTGTCAGGCTGCTTACGGATGCATTCTGCTGTCTCTGCGTTCCTCACGAGTTTATAACCCATCCTCCTCCAGTGACCCCTCAGTGATGAATTAGCTCTCCTCCACGTCGTTTCATCACACTGGTATTTCACATGGCACAGCTGTGCTGCACTTGCTGCTGCTGGAATAAAATGTGCTGTTTCTGGCTTTTCCCCTCCCAAGGGGCTGACCCCGCAGGGTGTCAAGAGGTGCTCTGGGTGACACCTCCCAGCTCAACTGCAGGTCGTGGTGATGCCTTAGGTTTTAACTTTTTTATTTTTTAAATCCTGTACTGCCCAGTGTAACTCTGAAGTTTCTTGTGGCCTGTTAGCTGCTGTTCTCTCATGCTGGTTGGACATAACTAACCTCTCTAGGTTTCCACCTCAAGGACACCAGGCCCCAAAATGTGCGAACTAAAAGCCTCTGAGAGGGGGAAAAACTTGGGGTAGTTACATCAATAACTGAGGTTATAATTGGAGAATTAACCCTGATATGCAAATGAACCAAACTTATAAAAGTGTGAAAACCCTGTCACCTGTCACCATCTTGGCAGTAACCTCTGGACTCCCCAGGGTGTACCTTTGAAGGCCCTTCAGATAAACACCTACCTTTATTCCCTTATTCCCGTCTGGTCTCGGTGTTGTAGGTGGCCATCTCAGGCATCAATGGAGCTGGGACCAAACATTGGTGGGTTGAAACCTGTGGCTTGTGTTGTGAGGGATGTTGGCTGAGGAGGTCAGAGTGCCTTGAAGATGTTTGGTGTGTGCAGTCCTTGCCCAGACTGAAGCTGCAGCCCCTTTTAGCAAAGCTTTTTCCTGCAAAGTGGCACTTGAAGAGTGGAGAGCATCACAAAGTCGCAGGCTGTTACTTAAAGTATTTATTTTGCTAACTCTGCTGTCAGTCTGCATACATAATTTTGATGGAGCTTTGTTATGTGCTGCCTTTCTGTCCTTTCTCATGCTTTCTTTATATTTGGAGTGCTGTAGCAAAGACACAAAGTATTTGGCCCTATCCTTTTGTGGTGGTTAGGCATACTGTTCAAAGACAATTCCTGAGACCAGAGATGATGGAAAATACATTTATTTTCTAGTTTTCTCTATACAATTACTTTTATTCTTGATTGACAGGGAGATCCCTCATTATTCATCAGTGGAATTAGAGGATCATAGAATAATTAGAACAGGAAAGGATCTCTGGTGGTCATCAGGTGCAACCCTCCGTTTAAAGCTGTGAATCTGTTTTGTAGAAATAATGAACTTCTGGTTAAAAAAAAACAGAAGGGGAATTTTGAAGATGTGCATTGACTTTTCTTCTCTTCCTTAGGTTTCTTTCAACAATCTCTGTGTTATTATTTCTAGTAAAAGTCCTACAGATATTTTATTGTTTAGGTCTTTCTATACTCTTCTTGCTATGTTGCTCAGCTAATGCTTCCTTTTCCTGCACTTTGTCTGTTTTTTGGTAATAATCAAACTCCTTTAGGGAAAGGAGTAGTTGTTACTTTGTACAACATCTAGTACATATGAATTTTGATTTTGGTTAGATTATAGTCACAATACTCTTTAAAAAAGATGCCACCACTACCTGCAGCCAGGCTTTTTCACAGGGATGCTAGGTACAAATTTTCTGTGACAGGACTGTAGTACAGGATGTCCAACATCCATCACAAAGTGTTCTTTCTTGAAGCAATGAACGTTGGTGATAAATAGTCACCACTGCCTCTTGTGCATAAAAGAAAACAAATGTTAATCGTGGTAGTGAATAATGACCCCAGGATGCAACTTATGGAAACAAATGTATGTTATTTTGTTTGCTTCGAAAATGGTCGTATTTGCCTCAATAACAAAATACAGAATGCTACAAAATAAGTGTTCTCTTAGAGGCTTCTCTGCTGCCTGTCAGAGGTCCATTACTGTGTTGTGGTGGTGTTCCATGAAAAGAGAAGGTATACAGCATATTGGACCCCTGCCTGTGTCGAACACTTAAATGAAAACTGTGTGCCAAGGCGACTACAGGCAGCTTGTCAGGCTGAGGCAAAGCCCTCCTTAAATGTGTACAAGTTCAAACAGGCTTTTTTAACATGCAAGTGCTTGGAATTGCAGTTTTCACCAGCTGCTGATCTGGTTCCTTTACAGAGCAGGGACTCCTGCAAATTGCTCTGTGGACCAGAGGTCCCTTGGTCTAGGCTCGACTTCCCTCTAGGAGAGGGAAAGGCATGTCAAGGCCCCTAAGCACAAGAGGATTTGATGCTGCAGGTCTGCTGTGCTTCAGCAAGTGTCTTCCATACTTGGCAGAAATTGAGACCTCAGGGCCCCGTGGGGTCACCCTCACATCCTCAAGTTCAACTGGGCTGTTTACTGGGTTGGTCTTTGCTGTATATTAAAGGTTTACAGAATAAATTGACAATGCCAAGGGGGTTGTAAATGACCTTTTAAGCAGTCCTAACCATCAGAGCAGGCTGAAGGCTTATGGTCAAGGACTAGGAACTGTTTTGGTTGGTTTTGACCAACCAAAGTCATAGTTAGCATGGTTAGCATCCATTAACACAGGTCACTAATGCCTAGGTGAGCCTTTGTTCTGGTGTAGTTTCATTTCTGTTCTCTGAAATGACTCCTGCTTTGGACTACTGTGTAGCACACAGCTTAATACGTGAACTAGCTAGGCTAAGATCTTCTAAGGCTCTGCCTACAGCAGGAAAAAGAGGCTTTAACTTCCTAATTAAAAAAAAAAATCACTTGGAACCTCTTTCAGTGTTTCATATTTTGAGACTGTGAGATGTTTTTACATGCATGCAGTTTGGGTGCTGCTCAAATGCAAATAGGCAGGCAAGTTCCACACCAGACATCTACCTAGGAAAGGCAAATCCAGGCAGCTTGATCAGCAATCTCACAGCTGCAGGTGGTTGAAGATGGAGTGATGCTGTGATATGAGCTGAAGCACTTAGCAGATGTGCAGTATGGCTTCATTATTGGATGCAGGGGGAGAATGGCACCAACATAAACATCACTTGCAGAAAACTGACTGGCAGCAAGAAAGGCTAGAAAAAAAAAAAAAAATAAAATAAAGAAGCCAGAAATACAGAGCCACCACTGTGTGAGAGTGGGATTTGTTGGGTTTGTTTTTTGGTTCAGATTCAAAGACACAGCACAGATCTTCATCTTCCTATGCAAACAGCTGTGTGTGCCTCAAATCTAGCTTTATTTAAAGAATAATCTCTAGGGCTAGCATTTTGCTGATCAGTCAGAACTTTACTTAGGCATGTATCAATTTTAAGCGGACTTCCACTGAAAAAAGTTATTGGATGCAACATGACCCAGAATGATATTTTAGTTTTGAAGAGACACTGATTCTGCAAGAGGTGGTATTTCAAGGACCTGAGTGTCCATCTGAGGTGTGCAGCCCTCAGATCCTCCACCTGTTTCAGCAGGCTGCCCCTTGACCAGCAAATGCCCCCAATTATGGATGGTTTCATGATGGGGCTCTCAGGCTTTCTGGTTGGAGTTGCCACAATCTCTGTTTATAATGTGCAGGGCTCCAACACAGGAGTGCCTGGTGGAAATCAAGCCCTTTGTGGGGGATGCAGTGAGCAGAGGGGTCTGAACTCTAATTTTCTACCATGCATCCTTATTCTTTTGACTACAAGCTCAGTATCTTGTAGTCTCTGTTAACATGTGTATACACAGAGGGAGATGACTCCAGGAGATGAACCACATGAAACCTACACCAAAATAATGAGTTCAGCTGCAGTTAGAGGCAGCAAAACTTTTCAAAGGGGCATGTCTTACCTTTCCATCTTCTTCCTTTTACCCTGGCTTTTCCTTCTTTCCCTGCTGCTCTTTTTCCTTTGTCTCACCTTGTGTTTCTTGTCTTCCATGGAAAATTTTTCAAGCTCTGTGTCATCTTGGTGAAGAATAGGGAAAAAGCAAATCTCAGTTTCTTTCTGCAGGGTGAAAGAACACTGTCCCACCTCTTCAACTGATGTTCTAGTCAGGCAAAAACTAAAGAACCTGCATATTCAGAAAACAAAACAGATTGTAATTGTTACTCCCACTAAATACAATAACTTTTCACTGCTAGCAAGCAGATCTTAGAAAGGTGAGAAATTATTTATTAACACTGTGGATGAAAAATTGAAGGAAATAAAATATTCCTTGGCTTGGCCCAGTAATTTTAATCAGAGGGGAGAGAAAACAGAGGATGAGAGAAGAAAAAGAGCACAGAAGAAAAATACCCTGTTAGGAAGGAAGATAGGATTATGCCTTTTAGCAGTGTCGGTGCTGACATAATTAAGCTGGTGGAGAGCCTGGTTTGTGAGCAGTTGCTACAGCAGCAGCAGTGTTTTCTTTGTACCAAGTCTTATTCCTTACCAATGACTTACTATTGCTTCCACTCGCTTTGCAGAGGTGGCAGCAGCTGCACAAAGCCTCCACAGAAGAGCTGTGTGAAAAGCATGGAGAGGTGCTGGGGAAGAGTGAATAGAGCTGCAGAAAGAGTGAATTTTTAAGTCAGCAAATTTTTAACACCTTATTTTAAATTGGCAGGCAGGATTTGGATAGTTCAGGGATGATTAATCTAACAGACTCTGTCTGCAAAAGCAGGGGCTTTGGCAGCTGTGCAGACTTTGGGTTTCCCCCACTTCTTCTTTTTTCCCATCCCAGTGTCACAGTGAGATCATCCTGGCTATCCTTTCCTTCCCCAGGCTTTTACTTCTTTTTCCCTATGCTTTTTCCTTTAACCCAGATCATTTAATGGCAGGGTTCAGAGCAGGGCCTCAGGGTGGTGTTCCTTGGCAGGAGTGTGGGACGGAGAGTGGAGTGAGGGAGGGAGGGCAGTGAGGAGCAGTGGTGCTGCAGCAACACTTCAGTCACAGCACCATGGCCCTGGAGCTTCCCCACTGACTGCTTTGTATAAGGTGGAAGTTTCACAGCTTTTCTTTTGGTGCTGGTTAGAGGCTCGCCAGAAAAGGAGCCCCTTTGGCACCTGCTGTACCCTTCACCTGCTCATTCCTCTCTACCCTCAGGCCATCCTGTTCCTAGGCCAGCCTTCATTTGTGTGGCTATACTGATGCCTTAAATGGCTCCCTAGAAACAGAGAGCAGACAGGAATCAAGGAATAAAGGAGGGATTGATTGGAAAGGCCTTCAGAGGTACACTCTGGGCTCCAGAGGCTCCTGCCTCAGTGCATCCCAACATGGACAAGGACAGCTCACGAGTTCTTCCCACTTGGATCTCAGCATCAATTCCCCAAGCAGAAGCCAGGCAAGGATGGAATTTGCCCAAGCTTGCCCCTTCCTTCCCCAAGATTGTGGTTTGCAGTTGTTGGGCCTAGGAGGGTCTGGGTGTCCTTGGAGAGCTGGAGAGGCTTTGTTGTGTGTGTGTGAGCATGAGAGAACAGCACTGAACGAGCTCCAGGGAACTGCAGAGTGACACTGGGCAGGGCAGGGTTGGGAACATAGAAAAGTTAAAACCTAAGGCATCAACACAGAGGAGACTGGAGGAGAGTTTTGACTTGGAAATAACCACTCTGAGTGAAACAATGCAATGTGTGAGTACTGTGCCTCTAAGCAATGGCACGGGCTCCTTACTTATCATTATTCCTGGTATAATTGTAATTTGTGCTACAAGAGAGAGTGTGTCATTGTTATCCAACCTCTGTCCTTCTCCAAGTGGCTGAGTAACACATCCCTAGAGCTACCACCTGGCTCAGACTTTAAAGGGCTCCATAACAAGGTTTCTAACTGAACATTTAAGGGTTGGACTCGATGATCTCGTAGGTCTCTTCCAACCAAGTCATCCTATAATTCTATGATTTCCTCAGAGAAGAATATTAAATTTTTTCTGGGAGTGTCTGGCTTTGTCTTACCTTGAAACCTCAGATACGTACACTAACTGACTAATCAGAGATTAACTTCATCATCTTTCCCACCCTGATGCAGCTGAAAGTTTCTCCTCTCCGAGCAGATGCCTCACTGCAGAAGGGAAACCACATGGGAAGGGAGAAGACTGAAGTCTTCTCTTGGTCTGAGGATGGTGCAAGCAATGACAGGGTTGGCAGAGGGGCAGCAGGTTCCTCAGGAGGTTCCATCTGTTGTAGATCAATACAAATGAAGAACAGGGTTCCTGAAACATTAAGAGACTGAGGGACTGTCTCCTCTCTCTCTCCCCAAGCCAAAATCCACTTCCTTGCCTCAGCAGCAGCTTCAGGAACCCTCTCTCCTCCCTCCTGCCTCTGCCATGCAGAGCCTGTGCGTGGCTGATGTTCTCTGCTTTCCTGAGGCGTAAAATGCAGCAGCCCAGAATGCAGGCAGTTGGGGCCAGGGCAGAAATGCCAAAATTAGTTTGCAAATGTGTCAATTCATGCATTTTTAAACAGGTGTCAGAAAGGGTGGCTGTTGTTCCGAAAGGCGTTTAATTGGCATTCCAGTTTGCCTTGTTTTAATTGCACAAAAATGCAGTGAGAAGAAAACCTGTGAGTGGGAGATTAAATAGGACAGTCTGTCTGCAATAAAATGGAGCTTCCTTAATTAAATCTGCTCAGAAGTTGCTAAAATTTTGGCACTTGTTTTATTTCACCATTTAATTCCTGGAAAGAGGGGAGGAAGTGGGTATGTTCACACAAAAATACTTTATTATTGTCATCATTTATAGATGTCCAACAGGCTGATGTGGTGGGGTAGAGTTCCTGGCAGAGGAATGGTTGAGTCACAAAGGCTTTAAGCTTTTTTAGAACTTCTGCACAGAAAATTCAGGAATTCTTTGAATTCTCAGCATCTGCGTGTGTCACATCTGAGTCCATGTATGGACTTTGGAAATGCACTTGCTGTTCAACAGTATGAAGCAAGACTGTAAAAACTAAAGGGCATGGCCCTAATCCCTGGCTGCTAGAGTGATATATTCCCTACTGTTTGCAAGGGAATGCCATGAATCTGCCAAATCCACCACTAAACCATGTCTGTAAGTGCCACATCTACATACCTTTATAAACATATCCAGGGATGGTGGCTTAACCACTTCCTTGGGCAGCCTGTTCCAGTGCTTGACAAGCCTCTCTGGCAGGAAGTTTTTCAGAATATCCAGCCTAAGCCTCCCCTGGTGCAAACTGAGGTCATTACCTCTTGTCCTGTTGCTTGATTCCAGTGAGAAGAGACTGAGCCCCACTTTTTTATGACCTTCTCCTGAGTCAGCCTGTTGAGTTCTTGCCTTGGGGAGTGGAGTGGTTTATTCCCAGATTTTATTCGGAATGTGGGGTTTATGCTTCCACAGAAGGAAACCAACAAATGCAGGTGAAATTTCCATAGGCCTCACCTGACAAGCAGCATGTAATGAGTTGGGTTAATGATACCACTTCCTCAGGAGCAGACTGGGGGCTTTGGCTCTTGCTGTTGGTAATTAGGGATTTCAGCTGTTGTGCACAGAATGAGGCTGAGCTGACAAAAAGGTAATCACAGTGCATTAAAAAGCAGGTACTGCACGTACAATTACTCAAGAATTTGTGTGTGTGTTTTCTTAGCTTTGTAGTCATCCCCTAACAACAGAACCAGGGGCGGCTGGTGCAGGGTGCTTGCCAAGGAAAGCAAATTAGGAGGGTTATTACAAACCAATGTTTTCCTGTGTTCAAAGCCAAATTTAACAAATGCTCGCTCCCTCTTGAGAGGGGGAGTAAGAAATGGAAAGAGAAACAGAGAGTTGAATTTCTGAAAGAAATTAAAGTGCTTTGTTTATGTCTGTATGGTTATCTTCTGTCTTTGCTTTACCACTACTAATACAATAACACAGCAGAATGGCAGTACATGGAGGAGTCCTGGAAAGCCTTCAGAATTTATTTCCATGTGGGGTTTTCTGGCAGGCAGTGGCCATCTCTGTGGAGCTGGGTGGGAGCACCAGTAGCCTCTGCCTTAGTGTTTCAAACTGCAGCAGCCAAGCTAGCTGTCCCTAGCCTGGGGACTCTGCTGCCTCTTTGTGCTGGTCCTCTGCTGCAGAGCTCGTCCTGTGAGGGACACTGGGAAACACCAGCATTTCAGTGATGGATGTTGCTAGTTACCAGAAGCACTCTTGTGTCTCTTATGGCCTTTTGGTTCTGGCATTTCATCTGTTTTAAGTTTCAGCTGGATCTCACGTTCTCATTTGGTATATGCTATGTGATGTCTTCCCACCCCTTCTCCCTTTGCTTTATGGGGACAGCTTTGCTCCCACTGCCTGACTCTCATTTTCTCCTCCCCTCCTTGCCATCCCCATCCCTTGAAAGGGTCAGGAACACAACAGCAGCTCTGTTCACCTCCAAGATCATTCATACACAGGGCATCTTTGCCCATGCAGAGCTGCTGGCACAGCTGAGAGGCAAGGCCATCTGTGTCAGCAATGACAGTCACTGTCTGTAAAGATTAATTTGGAAGTCCCCATTGTCAGGAACTCTTAGCTGTGGTCCTATGTGTCCACTGGGGTGTTTAGGTGGTGGTCTGGCAGGTCACCTCCTGGTGAGTGGCTGAGGGCTCAGCTGGTGCAGTGGCTTCAGGGCCAGGGTACTGGGCTACTGTGCCACGCCACTGTCCCACTTCCCTCCAGCGTGGCAGTTTAGGCATAGCCTATCCCTTTAGTGTTTAAGTTACTGGGATAGTCAAGACAGAGAGTGGTTGGATGGAGAAACTCGTGTTTGTGAGCATATTCAGTGAATATTCATTTTCCTGCAAAGCCAGGCAGTGCAGCCTCTCAGATGGTGTGAGAAGGTGAGGAGCTCTGGGCTGGGTTTTCTCACCAGCTGTGATCACTGGCCTGAAGCTACCTTCTCGATGTTTTGCATGAGAACTATATAAATTCAGCAGATTAAATGCTGTTAGAGGAGAGCAACTGCTTGTGAAAGGGTCCTCAGCAAGAGAGCAGGCAGTGCTCTGTCTCCCCAGCCCAGAGAACAAATGCTGCTTCCCTGAGCAGGAAGGGAGGATGGAGAAACATCCCCTGCAGTTCCAGAGCTTTTCAGTCTGCAAACAGAGGTGATCAGGAGTGACTGCATCTAAATTAAAAGGGAAAGTGATAATAATGTGCTGGTGCCATGATGGGTGCTTCATCCATACCTGGGTAGATCAAATTAGCCTTGCAAGGCATCACACTGCAAAACACTTCTGGGTACAGGACATGGGAAATTAATTTGTAGTTGCCTTCTGTAGATAAAGTTGAAGGCTTTAGACCCTGGAGATCACAACTTGTACATGGTCCACCCTCTTTTATCACATAGAGGCGTAAAGGAAAAGGAGGGTTAGGCTTCAAAGACACCACATTTGGCTGGGGACAAATTCCTAGAGGAATTACACTTCTCCAGCATGTGTTAAAGGTATGACCAAAGAATGGAGGTGCTGATATTCTACTTCTTATCTGAAAATCTGCCAAAGATCGTTTCACCAGGAATGCAGGGAGAACAGCAAATACTACTGTGATGCCTTAGAAGGGAATTTTTTCCATATGCAGGACACATGTAAATATAGAGAAAATAATAGTCAAGTGAAATGCTTGCTTGGTGATATCTATCAAACTTCCCCCAAAACCTAAAAACCAACACTAAAATTTTATAGGCTCAGTGAAAAGAATGCTGACTGGCATGCTGCAACAAAAAAGTATGCAAAACTTTTTCATGATATAGATACAAGTGTAAAATAAAATTCTTTTCTCTGTAGCCAGATAAAACACAAAGAATGAAATATAATAATTTATTGTTGGTACATGAACTTTTCACAGAGAGCAATCTCCATCTAAGGGAAAGTGCTGCTTTATCATGAGCAAAACAGGAGTAACAGTGAATGCAAATAAGGTCATCTTTTTCTTGATGGTCCAGATTGTGAGTCTGCTGCTGCAGACATGGCAGTGGTGAGCATCCTGCCTGAGCAAGGAGCCCCAGCTGCATTCTGAGAAGGTGGCACTGAGGGTAAGGGAAGTCTACTCGTGCTTCATGTCCTGAATTATTAATCTAGCTCTGCTTGCCATGTTAAAATTGTAGCATTATTTCTGAGGTCTTCAGGCAGGCAGATTTTCTCTGCCACGTGAAAAACCTTGGTTTCTTTCATGTTCTTGCACTCAACCCCCCTTTAGAAAAAAAAAAAAAGCAAAAACACCAAAAAAAACCCAACCCAACCAACCAAAAAAAACAGCCAAACAAAGAAAAAAAAACCAAAACAAAAAAAACCAAAAAAATCAACCCAAGCAACCAAAAAAACCCCAAAACCCAAACATACAGCTCAAAACCATGAAGGTTTTTATACCCAGCTCTAGTAAGCTGCTCCTGGTTGTTTTTTCTTGGTACATGGTACTCCCCTGGCTTTTTTGACATAGAAAATCTTTTCTCTACAAGTCTGCATTGTTTCCAGCATTGAATCTAATTCCCATGTGCTCAGATTTAAAGTTGTCCAAAAGCAAAACTGCTGGAAATGGATTCATAAGAGAGAAAAACACTTGCAGCAGAATAACTACAATTATATCTGCAGTTATCACGGTAGACTTTGCATCTTCATAATGGAGGAATCCATTGCTGATAAAATAAGAATGTTATTTCATTATGATATGATGAAGGGCTCATGGGGATGCTGTTTGCTTGAGTCTGGCACAGTTATCTGAAAATTATGGAAAATTTTTAGTGCAGTGTAAGGTGATGTTTCCTGTGGCATCCTGACAGTCTTGTTCTATCCATCCAGTGAGGACAGCAGTGGTGTGGGGATAGGAAATGCTTCGATTAGACAGGAGGGAATGAGATGATGCTGATGAAATTCCTCCAGATCAATAGGTCCTGGGTTAAATATTGCCATGAGATTTGTCATTTCAATGTCTCTGCAGACACAGCTTGTACTGCCCAGGTTTTTTGGTTTTTTTTCTAGACACATTCTCAACTCTTTCCTTATCAGGAGAGTTTATAAAATACTTTCTTTCTTTCTTTCTTTCTTTCTTTCTTTCTTTCTTTCTTTCTTTCTTTCTTTCTTTCTTTCTTTCTTTCTTTCTTTCTTTCTTCCTTCCTTCCTTCCTTCCTTCCTTCCTTCCTTCCTTCCTTCCTTTCTTCCTTTCTTCCTTTCTTCCTTTCTTCCTTTCTTCCTTCCTTTCTTCCTTTCTTCCTTTCTTCCTTCCTTTCTTCCTTTCTTCCTTTCTTCCTTCCTTTCTTCCTTTCTTCCTTTCTTCCTTCCTTTCTTCCTTTCTTCCTTTCTTCCTTCCTTTCTTNCCTTCCTCCCTTCCTCCCTTCCTCCCTTCCTCCCTTCCTCCCTTCCTCCCTTCCTCCCTTCCTCCCTTCGTTTTACTGCTCCTTATACTTCCACCCAACCAGCCTTGAATCATTCATGTGAGAGAGACACATTTACATTTAACAGTTGTATAAAGGAATGAGGGTTCCTCACCAAAGGCACTATAGAAAGAGGCAATTTTCCTTCCTCAGCAAGAGTTGGTAAGTGATTTAAAGAAAACAGCTCTTGCTAATTCTGAATCTCTCTAGAGATGGTTTTTCACCCTTCAGCAAAATGTGGAAGAAAGATAATATTATACAAAATAAACTTTCTTTTCTTAATACCTCGACATCTTCCTAGATCTTTCTGCTGTCTTTAGGAAGGTTAGGTTCATTTCAATCACACATCTCTCCATTAGAGGTTATAAGATTTCTTTATCACAAACATGCAATTTCATCAATAGTTTTCTTTCTGGACTAATAAGAACCAGCTTCTGCTGGATCTTATAAGGACCTCTAACTGCCTTATGATTCTGCAGGCTGCTGCTAAGCTGTGGTTTTTATGTAACTTAAAACAGATTGCCACAAATTTGAAAAATAGGCTTAGGGGAAAAGGTAGAGTGGGAGATTAAAGAAGCTTGGTCTAGTTAGTTTATCCATGGGACGGGAAGGAGTTGCTTTGGTTATGGTCTAGAAGAACCAACATTGATAAGAGACTTCTGATACTCAATAGTGTTTTGATCTCAATATTTCTTATTCTGTTAGATCTAAGGATTTTGATGCTGAGTTTAATATGCAAAAAAAATACATTATGGATAATTAATCTTTGTAGATACTTAGGGAGGTAGTGGATTCTTCCTCACTTGTAAGTCTATAATTCAGTAATACCTACCTCTTTTATACATGTTTTCCTTTTATAAGGCAAAGGAAAGTTGATACACATGATGCCAAGAATCTGTGTAAAACTGTTATGGCTCAAGCAGAGGTTTAGGCTTTTGGTTTAAGAGAAACTGGTCAGTGTTCTCTGGCCTGGGTTGTGTAAATGATTATAACAGAAAGCAGAATGCTGCCTTCTTTCCTTACAAAAATAAATCTGAGAATATGATCAGTAAGTAAAGTGAGCTGTTACAAATCAAGGGGTGCCACTGAGCAAAGAAATGTGTAGCAACCACATACCTTGGGAGAGAAATGACCAAATAAGAGTTTTCCTGTCTTGTTTCCTTCTGTCCTGTCGATTCCAATGACTGCTGTTATTGAAACAGTAATGGCCAGTTGTGCTTGATTGTCTCTGTTAACATCCAGCAGTAGTCAGGATTAAATCTCCCAGGCTGGTGCTGGTTACCCTGTCTGGGAAAGGCCAGTTAGCCCAACGATTCTGCAGAGATTGATTAAGCAATGCATCTTGACAAGGCTTGCAACATGACTGCGAGATAATCAGCCCTCTGGGAACTTTTAAGATCACCACCACAAGCCTGGGATTCCCCTGGGTGTATTTATCACATGGGATCCTCTCCATAGAGTGGTTATTAATATACAGCTGTTTGTGTTAGAAATGTTTTGCTGCTACTGCTTTGGTCCCTTGGAGCACTCATCTGCCCTGTCAGACTTGCTAGCAAAGGAGTAAAGCCACACTGCTGACTTTAAATCTCTGCTTCTTAAGCTTAATACTGCTTTTCATCAGCACCCAGGTACAAGTAGAGGTCTCCATGTTACCTATCTCATCGAATTTACACTGGAAGTAAAAGCACTGGCTCCAGCAGCAGGGCTGCCAGGGATCCGTGGCCCAGCACTGACAACCCATCTCTCCCTATAAAGCAGCCAGCAGGTGAGAAGCTGCTATTTATCTCCTATAAATGACCTAAATAAACTGAGGTGCCCCATCAGTGACAGCTTGTTTCCCATGCTCTGCCAGAGAGAGGAGTTTTGCATTTATGGTGCAAATCCTTTTTGCAAGCTCAGTCCATGATTGGTGTGGCAGAGAAGAGAGGAGAGAGCCTTCTGTACTGATGGCAGGAGGTTTTCCAGCTGCATGCCACAGCTGGGGGCTGTCTGTGCCAGAGTGGGACAAGGACTGCCTGCAGCTCTGTCATCCCTGCAGCAAGGTTGCCTCTTGTGCTTTCTTTACCCTTCACTTTCTGCACACACTTCATGTGATCTGCCCTCTGCTCTTGTCCGACGGAAGGTGAAGCTCAAGTCAGCTGCTGAGAAGTTCATGTGCTAGGATCCTGTTTCTGTGCTTATTTATGCACCTTTTTAGAGCAGAGGGAAATAGCAGAAGTGAAACCATGCATCTTCATGTGTGCTGATAACATGTGACATGAGGAAAGTCCTTGGCAGAGCTTGATTAGCTTAAGCATGGGCTCATGTCACTTGTGTCTCTGTGGCTCCTGGATGAAGCAAGGAGGCACAGGCAGCCTAAAGTCTGGGCAGACCATTTTCCCATCTGTCTGCAGAAAACCTCTGTGGACAGACTCTGAGTAACTCAAGCTCTTTCAATTAAAAAAAAAATAATTGGGATTAGCAATTAGGCTGTTGTTCAGTGAGCTTTGGCTGGGGTTGAAGGCAAGTCTGTATGCTGTACCTTGGAGATACCTGGAACAGATATAAATGAACTGAACTCAGCAGCACTAATGAGGCTCTGCAAAGGCTGCTCTGGCTGCACTGCTGTGTTCCCCAAGTGTCTTGCTTCCTCCTGTCTTGTGTGGATGCCTCCTGGAGCACAGTGCAGGAAGTAAAAGCCCTGTGTAAGCACTCCCTGTTCGTGCAGATAATGCTGTTGTCATCACTAAAATGATTTGTGTGGTGTAAGGCTTGAAGTTTGATCAGTCTTTTCTCCTAATTCAGGATTTTTGTTTAGCTCTTCTGGAAGAGTTTCTAGATTATGCATTAGGAGTAAAGAACAGGACAACAGACATCTGAATTTTCTAAAAGCTGGAATGAGTATTCTATCTTAATAACTGATTACTTTTGCATCTCAGTCTGTGTGAAATCTCCCTGGTTGGATCAGGAATTCCCTGGAGACTCAAACTACAAACTTTTGGCTTGTGTAGATACAGGATTTTTGCACACAAAAGGCAAAAATCTTGAGAGTCAAATTTGAGAATCTTCCTCACTTCATATACAGGATTTTTGGGGTGGTGGTAGGTGGGGTTTTTTTGTAAGGTCTGCAGTAAAGAAACTGAGAGGAGAACTAAGAAAACAGATTGTAGAATGCATATATTATTGAGGCCAGCTTTGTAGCTTAATCAGATTCAAATAATAGAATTTAGCAGTGTTTTGCTCACTATTGCATTGACTGGATCTAAGATAGTTTTGCTATCTTAGATCCAGAAGAGGAAGAGATGTTAGAAGTGGATGATGTAATCTTAAACTGTAATAAAATGTTAGTTCAGTAGCACCCCATAAATGAGGATGGCCTTTGCAAAGCCAAGCTAAAGTGTTATCTATTGAATAATGATGCTGCAAGCAGCTATTGCCTTCTTGCTCTTAGCATCTGTCAAGTTAAATAACTTCTGCATCAGTCATTCTGCATCGTGCAAAATGTCATTTTAATAGGGCAGCGACATGGGATCAATAGTACCTTCTCTGAAAATTAATTGTATTTGTCTTGTGCTGCTTGCTGGATCTTCAGGAGATCACAAATAAAGAAGAAAGTATTCAGGGTAACACAAAAAGTGAATAAAACTGTGCTTCGGTGGTAGTGTTGAAATACCCAACGTTAGGGAGTTTGCTGTCCTGAGACAATGTGCTAATCTTCTGAGACAGGCTTAACTCTACCTAAATTAATTATTTACACACTGAGGAAGAGTTGCAGCAGTCAACAGAGCTGGTGTTGTCCTGGCACAGGAGCATGTGGTGGATCTTAATTCAGTGAGAAGACACTCTGAGATCATGTGGGTGAAATGGGACCAGTGAATCCAGAAATGAGGTTGTGGCACAGATGGAGAAAAGGTCTTTGGCCATCCACCACATTGGCACTGTCACTGCCAAGCAAGTGACTTCCTTTTGATGCCAGAATGATTTTTTGCTTTTTCTTTCATACCCCTCTCACACACTCTTTTATAGTTTTATGTGTTCTCAGTGCTTTTAGCCCCACACTTGTACCTTCCCAAGGCTGAGAACTCAGCTCAGCCCCACGGCACTGTTAAACCAGGAGAGCAAACATCCTGGGAGCCCCAGACACCAAGGGCCTCTCCAGAACACATTTTGGAACCTCAGCCAGGCCCAGCCAGGGGGAAGGTTCCTCACAACGAGGGCTTCACTCCAGCCTCTCACTGGGGAACCCTTGATAAATATGTTCATTTTGCAAAGCCTTTAATTGTGTGTATTTCGGTGTGTGCATGCATTTTCAGGACATTCCACCTGGACACCAAGTGCTGCACCCAAGGATCCTGAAATAAATACCAAGGTAGAAACCCCTTTTTCCCATAAAATGTGTTTTGATTTTAAGACTACGGAAAGGCAACAGTTACAGTCTCCTGTCTTTTCCTAAATTGTATTCCACAACTCAGGGGCTCACACAGCTGAAGGCAAAACTGCCAATAGGGTTAATATCTGGGTTGGATGACTTAATGAAAGAAATGTGGAGAAGGATGACTTAGACTATGCAGTGGATACAGAAATATGGTAGTGAAAAGAACTTACACTTTCCATAAATTTCTCCAAATTTATAGCTCTGCAAGTTGTACGAACTGGAAGCAGACATGAAGCTTAGGGAAATGGAGCTTCAGGAAGCAGAGGAATAGCACAGGCATGAAGAAAAGAACCTTCAGGAGAAAGAGCTGAATTACTGTTTCTAAAGCATAATGTGTCCTATTTTGCAATAATTTTTTACTGATTTTCACAATGTATAAAATTGAGTTCATTTTTATTCATCCAATGGTATAGCCTTAAATACCTAAATTCATTCTTAAATCCTTACATTTCAATAATATTTCATCTTTTTTCTCTTTTTCTTACTGGTAATGAGCATTGATCAAGTTCAGATAGAACAGTGTATTTATTTTGGCCCATGATAATATCTGTGAATTCTGCTTCACGTCATCTTCATCATCAGATCTCATAACTTTTCCCATAAACAAAGTAAATTGGTCCATTTATTTGAGAAAAAAAAAAAAAGAACAAAAAAAGACATTGATGGTTTGAAAAATGGGCATGAAGTCTACAGTTCTTGAAAATTAGTAAGTATTAGTGGCTGTAATAACAGACAGAGAATTTCGGGTGCAGAATTCCAGGAAGCCACATCAGGTACAGACATATACATCCAAGCATCTGAAAAATGGTGCTAATTACTGAAAAATCAGTAATTTTACTGCGATTTGGTTAGTCTAAAACACCTTTACCACTCTGAGACTGCACACATACCATACACAGGTGTTTGTAAATACATGTACACAGTGACAGCTGGAAAACGTGGCCATTCCTCTGAGAGCAGTGGAGAGTGGGGGACCCTAAAGTGCTGTATGTGAGCGAAAGCACTTCTGATGTTGTTATGTTTGCTTAAAAATAGATATTCTGGTGTTGCCTTTATCTAGGCATGGCATTCAAACCAGAAATGAGCTCCAATGGAGCGAGCTGCTGGAGCCTTTCTGAACTTTGTGTTTGTTCTGAGAACCAGAATGGGAGGTTTTCGTTGTCAGGATCACTTCTGTGTGGAATTTCTCACAGCTCTGTAGGACTGGAGGTAGAATTAATGTCTGAAAGCTACCTGAATGAGCAGAGCGAGGGTGTGCACTCAGGTTTCAGATTCAGGCTTTCTCTCCTCAGAAACGCAGTTCTAAATCGAGAAGAGGATGCCTGAAAAGGCTTCTTATGTTATTTCTGTGCTCATCATTGCTCTCAACATGTCAGTGTGATGAAAGCCACTATAGAAATGTAAGATCATTATGATCATTCTTGTTTTCCTCAGTGTGGAGTGAAAAGGAGGTCATGGAGAACGATGCTAACAAAAATGACTGGAGAAAGGCGATTGAAAAGCAGCTCTTTGACTTCTAATGAGCATTCTGACAGATTAGATTGGAAACAGGATATTTCCTTGCTCTGACTGAAATCACTGCTGACCAGAACACCACAAATAGTAAGAGAGAAATGTCAAAGCTGCGTCCACATGCAGCATTGTTTCACTGGAAACGTGATAATAAAACACGTTTCAAACAAAAATCAGGCGTAGCGCCATCCGTGACTTCCCCCTGTCCTGCCCCAGTTTGACAGCTCTTACATGGCTCTTCCATCCCTGGAGTCACATCTGCTTCCTGCTGGAGCTGCTGGTTTGGGCTCTGTCCCCACCTCAGACCCTGGCTTGAGCCTTGACCTTGGAAGAGCTGATCCTTCTCCTTTCCCGCTGCGAAAAACCAGGAGTGGAATAATTCTGAATTACCGTGCAAGGCTATCGGGGGTCTTAATGAATATTTGCAGAGCACTTGGAGACCCTTGAATGAAAGAAGCTATAAAAATGCAAGATGCTGTTATTTATTTATGAAGGTCCTTTGGGTTTTGGCCAACAGCATGAATTGTTGACATTTAATTATTGAAACAGTATGCCTATCAGACCCCTTATGGTAGAAAGAGATAAATAATGCAGAAGACTTCAGAAAACCTGGTCAATACCCTCTTGAGATCTGAAGCAAATATACCAGACACATAGCTCTAGCCTAAAAAGAACTGAATAATTAAACCAAGGAATGAGATCAGTTGTTTGGAATGCTTTTTCTAATTTGTGCACAGTGTTCTACAAATTATTTATTATTAGTCCCTTACTTCCAAGCAGCCTTTTCTAAATAAATACCATCCAGCTTTGCCTATAAGACTGTCTTCACTGGGTGATTGTACCAAGGACCAGTGAAAACATAGGAGCATTTTAAGTTATTTGAGCAATTACAATGTTTCTTCCTGATATCTTGAAGTGTTAAGGGTTTCTTAAAGAAACCTTATCACAGAACCAATTAATACTTTTAAATATGCAATCAGTCAGAGAAATATGAAAAGAAAAAAGGCTTTGGATGCTTAGAATGCTTTTGAAGAAGTTGCTTAAAAAGAAGGAAGAGTCTGTGCAGTCACATTAATTATACAGTACACTTTAGATGATGTTTTTCATCCAAGCGTGGCAAAGTTTTTACAACTGTTGAAGCTTAATGTCACTGCAAGGCAAAGTACATAATTTACAGTACTGATGGATAAAGTGAGACACTGCTGTCTTATATAATTGCTCAAATAACTTAAAATGCTCAAATATTTTCACTGATCCTTGATACATTCACCCAATAAAGAGACCCTTATAGGATCTCAGGTGCACAGCTAGGAAACAAAAAGAACATTCTACCTCTCCAGGGAATACTTCCTTCTCTCCAAACTGTAGAAAAACAGTATTAGCATTTACAGAGGATTACTGGAAAGGAAAGAGACTTCAGGAAACCAGCAAACCAACACGTTTTGCCTCACTTTCTCATTTGCTTGCTCATTTTAGTGCCTGGATTTTGGAGGCACAAAGATTTATAAGTAGATGCAGTAGACTGACTCCAGGTTTATCTGATGCTGTGCTCCAGGCTGAGTAAATTAGAGATGAGAACTCCTCCATTCTGTGGCAGTGCAGTGATGCGTGGACATGATGTTAAATGAAACCTCTGACTGAACAAGGGGATTTTTACAGTGATTTGAATGGAGGGGCTTTCCTGCCAACTTTTCTTGCAAGACATTAATTCAGGAATTTATCCGTTCCAGTAGACCACAGTGATTCTGACTAACTTAGAGCTGTTCATTAAATCATTGTTCAATTATTATTTAATTCTGACTGTCATTTCAAGTAGGAAGAGTGCTTCTGTTTGTTTCCAGCTGTGTGAGCTGTACCACAGCTGTACTGAGGGAGTAATGCCCTGTGCAGAGCCATGCAAAGTGGAATTTGCTGTCCATCGATTAACCAGCATCGTCTCCATAGCATCTCGCCTCTCTCTGCCTGTCTCTTGTTAAAGCACTGCCTGTGTCTGACCCTGCCTCCCTTATCAGACGTGACAAGCTCACAGCCCGAGGTAGTGTGACTCAGAAATAGTTGGGGAAGAGGGAGAACAGCCAATTCCTGCGACAGCTGTAGAAGAGGATTAGTAAATTCCACAGATGTGAATGATTCCTTCCAGCAATGCAACTTCTGAGCTAGAGAATACCAAAGGAAACTAATAATTCAGGCTGAAAATCCTCTGGCTGGGGCAAGTGCTGCTGCTGGATGTTGCTCCTTCTCTGAGTAGGGGCTGAAAGAATAAAAAATCACAGTCACCCTCACTTTTCTCTTTTTCTTTCTTTCTGTTTCCTTGACCCTTAGATCCTGTAGTTCAGGGTAACCATTATACATTTACATTTGATGTTTCCAATATATTTGTAAACTTTTGGAAACAGAACTGAAGGTTAATATTTCATCTGACACCAAAAAGAAAAAAAAAAAAAAAGGCAGATGATTTTCTCAGACTGTTAAAGGGGTTTCCTTTACAAAAGGCTACAGTGAACAAAAGACTTTAAAATCCTTATTGATGTGTTGTTCGACTCAATTTTTACGGTTAAACATTTAAGCTTTCCAAACATTTGCTCTGATACTTGAACAATGGGCATTTCACATGCTGCAAGGATATGACATTTTGGGAGAGCCTGCTTAATAGCACTGTTGACTTTGTCACCAGGCACCATGCTTTGTATGAAGTCCAGAAATTAAATTGTCCATGCCACAAACCAGAATAGTGGAATATTGAAAACAGAAACCCTATCCCAAAATACATCCCATGCTTAAAAGTCCAGTGTGTTCTGGGATTGCTGACAGAATGCAAAATGCTCCCATGATCACTTTTCTCTAATGCTTCTGCCTAATTGTCTTAAAGATTAAAGACAGTCTGAGATGGGGGGAAACTGGGGGAAGGGACAGACTTAAAACATGAGTGAGAAGGTCTGGAATCAATCTGTGGCATTGACTTAGCTTAGCGATGCTAAGTAAATCAGATTTCCTTCCTTTTCTTGCTGTATTCACTGAGAGGGAGAAGTGTCTGTACTTGTCTGGGACAGGAAGCCTGTGGCTGTGCAGTGCTCAGGACAACACTCCCCTTACCTTGAATAATGTTGTGAATTTGACACAAACCTGAGGAGTGCTGCGGTGTGGGGCATGGCAGGGGAGGCACAAAGGGCTTGTGGATATTAAAACTACCACAGGCTTTGAGAAGCAAGCCTCGTATTAATTTCTTCCTGTCATTAACTTTCCCTGTCTCACCAACATTTTCTGTAGGATGTGAAGTCATATCTGATATTGATTGCTGTGTAGTCTGAAGCCCAGATCAGTGTCAGCTTGCATTAAGCTGTAGTGAGACCTCTCCCCTCCTCCCCAGCCCTCCCCCTTCCCCTCGGTGCTTTAATGCCGTAAGTAGGTCATTGCAGAACTGGAAGCTGTATTTTTTCCTTCTCCCCCATGTGGTTGCTGGAATACATTTAATTGCAAAGCAGAGCATCAAAGCTGGAGTAGCCAAGCTCACCTCCAGAAGATAATTAGCACATCTCTGTTAGTGCAGTGCGCTGCAGGGTGAGCTGCAATCGGAGATGGAGAAATAAGCTGGCACTCGGAATCCTCACATTTTTAAAAACAATTCCTCTTGGAGGCTTCAATCAATAGGTGTGTGTTTTCCTGGGCCAGAGCAATGCTTGGATTCCCAGTTCAAATGCTCTGATGAGTATATAGGGAAGTAATGGGGATGTGGATGTCTTCAGTGCTGTGTTTTGGAGGCCTGGCTAAAACATAAACCAGAAGTAACAAACTGAGGCTGAGCAGAAAGAGAGAAACGAGGTTTTGCTCAAAGCTGTGTCAGGTGAAGTGCAGAGGGCCAGCTTCCAGCAGACATGTGGTGAAGCTGTAATACAGCCAGTGATGCCTGGCATGCTTTTGGCACCAGCCCTGTCACTGTCAATGTATGAGGACAGCTGTTTGAAAACACTTGGTTTCTGGATGTGTTTAACATAAGGACTAGTTAAGCTTTTGGAAGATTGAGATGGAGAATTGATCAGAGTAGGGTTTGGCTGTAAAAGTTTAGACAAACTGTTAGGTCTTAAGTATATAAGAAATTAGGATATTGAGGGTCTCTTCACAACTCTGCTGGGAACTTCCTAAATTAACTCCCTGTATTACTACTCCTACACAGCAATGGAGTTCCCCAGGTAAGGATTATGGTATTGCTTTAAAGACTTCAGTAAATCATTCCACTTCAGTGATTATGAGATAAACTGATAAGCATTGTCACAAAAATCTTTATTTACAAACCATACATAGACTCTGATTTTGCCATTTTAAGCATCATACCAACATATTTCGGGAGGTTTGGCTGAGTTTGGGTTTGGTTTGGGTTTTTTATGTGGGATAAACTTCCTCATCTTGGTCATACAGATTGTTTTAATAATTGGACAGTTAAATGAAAGAAGTTTTATCCGGAATTCTCCTGCGGCCATGAATGCACATGTTGTCATCCGTCACTGGAAAGGGCTGTATCTGCAGGGACAACCTGTCACACATTAATACTGCTAATTAAGCTTCATTGGCAGCTACAGCCAGAAGATTTTAATCCAGATGGCTTCCTTTCAGGTCAGGGAAAAAAAAATACACATAGTCCTACAATTCAAAAAGTTACCTTCCACCTATGCATGGTGTGTCGAGCCCTCCCGTTACCATTAAATGAGAGGCTGCTGATGGTTTTTCTGGAGGCAGCTGGGGAATCCTGAATGGGCTGTGCCATGTCCAGAGGAGCTGAGGGCCCTGGGCAGAGCAGACCCAGGAAGGTGCAGCTTTGTGGGACTCCACAGGGCAGGGCTTTGCTCGTGTTTTTCATCTCACCCAGGGTTTGGCAGTGCCCATCAGATTGGAGAGGGTGGCTCAGGTCCAGAGCTGAGGTGAATCTCCCTTGGACTCGTGCCAAGCTGGAAGTGACCCTAAGTGCTGCAACTCTTTGGAGCAATTACATTAAGGATCTTTATATGGATCTTCATGAAGTTTTGGAAGAATGTGCATGATGTCTCTTGACTGCTACTCTTTACCTATTTCCTGAAATAGGGTAATAATTTCGTGTGGTGGGTTTTTTCTTCTCATGGTCTGCCTTGTCAAGAGCAAGGCTGGTTTATTCACTCACAGCTGAATATGGATTGGGAAAGGCAGGGAAGCTTTTAGCCCAGAGTCAAAGACACCCCTGCTCCACTGGAAAATGTTTAAAAATGTGTAAACTATTTTCTCGTTTCACCCTCACACCAGCTTTGCTTTATTTGGACATAAGGCTTCTCATTTCCTGAATTTTCTGAATCGTTTTTCTGTAGGTTTCCAATCTACCCTAAATCTTTGTGGATATCTTTTTCTCTTGCCTTTTGAGACCCTGTCTCTGGATCTGCTACTATCTCTGCTGGCTACATGTTCCTTTTTGTGCCTTAATTTGTGGAACAGGGCAGTGCTCCTTTCTTCCTTTGTAAACCCACTGAAGAGTTCCAGCTGAAGAGCGAGCTTGCTGTCATTATTTTTCCTTGCTGCGTGGGGAGCTCCTTTTCTGTGGCAGAAATAATAACATTCTCTCTTCATTAATTTAAATGACAAATGGAATTTGGAGCTTCGGTGCGGAGTCTGGGGTGCAGCACACGGAGTCAGGCCCTGGGCTGGCACAGCTCAGCATATTCCACTGGGGGGAATGAAGCTGTGATTTACTGCAGATAAGCATTTACAGTATCTCTGAAAGCCCTCTCCACAATCTGTCACCTGCTGTTGCGGGCTCAGCAGCTGGATGAGATAATAGGAAAGATAAGGAATGACGGGAAGGCTTGTTTTCTCCTAAAAGTGGAAAAAGAGCTTGGTCAGAAGAGCAAGGCATAGGTTAGTCCATCTGTGCTCCAAGGAGGCCTGGCTCCAGCACTGTCCAATACCTGTAATTCTGGGCTTCTAGGGGTTTTCCCGAAATTTAGGATCAGATTTCCAGGCCAGCCTTCTGTGTTGCCTTTCCTTGGTCTTAAAATTAAAACTAAAACACGGTTTATGGGGAAAAGTACTTATTTCAGGATCCTTGGGTATAACACTTTGTCTAGGTGGAATGCCCCAAAAATGCATGCACACACCGAAATACACACAATTTTAGGCCTTGCAAATTAACATATTTATCAAAGATTCCCCAGTGAGAGGCTGGAGTGAAGCCCTCGTTGTGAGGAACCTTCCCCCTGGCTGGGCCTGGCTGAGGTTCCAAGATGTGTTCTGGAGAGGCCCTTGGTGTCTGGGGCTCCCAGGATGTTTGCTCTCCTGGTTTAACGGTGCCGTGGGGCTGAGCTGAGTTCTCAGCCTTGGGGAGGTACAAGTGTGGGGCTAAAAGCACTGAGAATGCATCAAACTATAAAAGAGTGTGTGAGAGGGGTATGAAAGAAAAAGCAAAAAATCATTCTGGCATCATCTAGTCCCTGGTTAATGGGAAGAGAGTGTGCGACAAAGCTCACTAAAATGAGCTCCCTGAGTCTGTGCAGCATGGATATCCTTCCTTGGAGGCTAGGATAGCTCCAAGATTTCCTAGGACAGCTCCTACATTTTCCACCCATAGCATCCAAAGCCAACCACAAGGGAACAGCGTTGCCAAGTCCTTGGACTTGCAATCTAATCCTTTGGATTGCCATCTAATCCTTTGGATTGCGACCCAAGGGTCACATCAGCCCCACAATCACATCGAGGGGGTCACCATTTGTGGTGGTAGAGACAGACTCACCACACTTACTGTAATTTAAAGTTGCACAAGTTTTTTCTTATTCTCTGCTACTGTTCTTAGACTTTTTCACAACTACTGTGGCTTATGATGATTGGCTGCTTAGCAAACAATGACAGGGCTGTCTACAAAACAGTGACTATTCAAACAGCAACACAATTAGCTGTACAAGCAATTAGTTACATATTATATGCAAGTCCCTTCCTGCACAGTCTTGATATTCCATAGTGAGAACCTCCTTGTGTCCAGAACATCTTCTTTCATTGATGATCCTTTCGGTTATCACTGTGGCTCTCACTGTGACTGCAGTTTCTCACGGGTAGATTTTGACTGCTTTTAAGTCAATTTTGTCTCCAAATTCTCCATCCCTGGCCACGCTGGCAGCTGCAGGACGGGCAGAGGAAGCTGCCTGTGTTGGCTCTAAGCTATCTAGAAAATCCTGCAATTTCCCTTGCTCTTTGCCTCCTTGGAGCAGCTCAAAAAGAGCAGATGGCTTTAAGTAATTTGGCCAATGTCGTTTTTATTACTCATTCTGCCGTAGAGCTCGCACATGAAATCCATGCTTTGGCCCTCGCTCTGTGGATAGATTCTGAGAGGAATTATATGCACATAGTTGCAAAAACAAACTATTCAAGGAACCAGGGTTTTGTATTCTTGGTTGTCATGGAGCTGAGATGTGTCACCTGCCATACTTTCAGCTGAAACTTTCAAACTACTTTTTGATGTTAATTTTTACATTTACTGAAGATATTTTTGAGAAAGGAAGTTCAGTTATCAATAGCTTTCTGGTTTTCAACAATCAACTTTAGTTCAGTAGCCTTGGAAAAATATAATTTTTATTTATCTAAAGAGAGGGTTTGTTGTTTTTTTTTTAAAGCATAAATTACATGCTTTACCTTTAAAAGCAAAACTTTTTTCCCTGAGGCCTGAAAACCTGCTCTTCACTTGTCTTCAAAGACAGAAAATGTTGAATGACATTATTCAGCAACCATTTTTGAGGCTGTTTTTTCTTTATTTTCTATTTCTGTTGGGTGCCATGGAAAGCTAGTTACTATTTGGCAATGCTGGCTGAAATATGTAAGGTATCTCTGAGAAGAAAGTGGTGTCCCCTTTTCAGTGGGCATCAAAGAGATGCTTCATCCATCTAATCTAACACCTTATCTAACTAATTTCCTTCCAGATAGTTTATTTCTTTAATTCAAAGGGCAAAAATACCACAATTTCTCCATGTGCTTGTTCTTTCAGACATCTCCTACTCGGGTGACAGATCACTCTTTCATAAAATTAGAGATCATATAAAAAGCTGCAGATTTCAGATCTTCCTCTTCAAGGAACTGCCTCTTGTGCCATAAAGAAAAAACCTGAAAATTATGCTTTTCCAGTGAAGTATAATTAGACCACTTTAAAGAAATTCCATTATGAAATAAGATGCTGAGTTAGTGTACAAAAGCACATTAGGCGTTCCCTTGAACTTCCTTAGAGAGCAATAAGAATTATTATGATTATTATGATAATTATTATTATTATTATTACGTGCCAGTTGATGTTACAGCCATTGTACAGACATGTTGTGTCATTACATTTTTTCTGAGGTCCTATAACTAAGGCTGAGCTGAGCCTTTTCAAAAAAAATTAAGATTTTTTCTCTTTAGTCCTGCAAATAATCCTTGCTGCGTATTAAATCTGAACTTTTTCTAGCCAGTGAATGTTTTGGCTATCTTGTTTTCCATGCCTGATATCCATTCCCTACAGGAAGTGGAAGTACCAGAAATGCAACAGGAAAATTGGATAAAGAATTGTCATGGCAGAAGTATCTGAGATCACCAGCTGAAGATTCCTTATTTACCATATTAAGCTCAAAGGGGCATAAATTTGAGCCTGACTTTTGATCCTCAGCCTACTCAGATGTACAGAAACCTAATAATAATTGAATTTAAATAGACAGGCTATTTAAATTGTTGTCATACATATATATGGCAAATTTCAAATACACTGATGCATTTCCTTGGCTCTAGGGTTTTCCTTTTTTGTCACCTTGACACAAAATAATATTTTTTTAATACTAAAATTTGCATTCCTGGGTCATCTTGAGCTGTGCATCTCAGACGTTGTTTTATGGATATTAAAAATGTTAACAAGTTCACCTAGTTTTTTCCCCTCCCCAGAGTCTAAGGGATGTAAGCCCCTCTGAAGTCGGCAGGAGAGCTACCAGCACATCACTGGCAACTTTAAATATCACCCCTGACCCTCAGAGGTGCACTGAGGTCCACTCTGAGACACACAGGGCTACGTGTGCCAAAACTCAATAGAAAATTCTGTCTGATTTTTGTACATGGTCAGACTTCCTCTCCAAAATAAATGTAATCTACTGGGGCTGTGTGTAGAAGGCTGACACAGAGACCTGGGTTTGAGCTAGAGGCTTTTATGATCATCTAGAGAAAGTTTATTCTAAAGTTATCTACTTTTGGGACACAAACCACTTTAATGCTGTACTGATGCTGCAAACTTCCTTCTGCTGTCTGTTGGCTCTGCCTTTTGTTAGGGATGTGGAATGAATAAGAAGTGTTCCCCACCTGCATGAAATGTGAAGCATTTAAAAGGGAAACCCCCATTCTCATTGCTCCTGCTGCAGGGGCTGGTAAGATCCTGAGGGAAGGGGCAGTGTCCTGTTCAATTTTGGGAGACTTAACAGCTTCTCTGTATTTATTTTTCATCTTTGAAGCTTCCTTTTGTAACTTAATTGAGTTGCTGTGAGAAAGGAGCTGGGTTTTGAGGTTGCAGTTAATGCTGGTCTCTGACTGACCCATAGGGGCACTACTGACCTTTGCTTCACTTTGGTGCTGAGTGCTGAACCTCCTTATCAAACAAATTTTGGCCATGTCCCTTTTTTAATCCCACAAAAATCTGCTGCAACCTGGTGGTATCTCATTCTCCGCAACAGTTACAGAAATTTGGTGCCTACGAGAAGAGGTGAAATTGGCAGGGAGGTGCTCTTTTAAATGCTCTGAGGAGTGTGACAGGAATGCAGCAGTCCCTGGAAGCAGTGGTTTGTGCCAACCTCAATACAGTCAGTCAATTTAGATCTTCCTCTTTGCTCCCTGAGTATAAAATGCTGCAGGCTCTGCATGTTGCACACTCGTTCAGGTTGCTTCATATTCTGTATCACTGTTGGCTGCCCTCATGATCACAAAGGGTTTGACTGGGTTAGGTCTGCGTCCTGGGGATTTCTGTTCCCTTCTGAATACAGACCCCGTTGCAGGGTATTTTCCTCTATAAATGTCTAATGAAAAATTGAATATTCTAAAGCCTTGATGGGCAAAGCCCCTTATTTAGCTAACCAAAAGATATGGGATCTGGAGACACTCTTTTTTTTTTTTTTTTTTTTTCTTTTTAAAGTTGTAACATGGGGATATGTAAGGATCAGGAACAAAAAGGTTCAGAAAGGCTGAGAGCAGTCACCAAAGGATGGCAAAACCTGACCTAGATTGTCAGTTTATCCTTTTTTTCATTTCAAAACTTATATTTTTAGCTGCTAAGGCCTTCTTCTGTCAGATTTTTTTGGGGCTTGGGGATTTGCATTTATTTCGAGCTAGTCATCTGAAGACTCTTTGTGGTTTTATGGGGATAGGCACACACACACACACAGATATAAGATGTTCTCGACAGCTTTGCTGGGTTGTATCACATCCACTGTTTCGTGCCTTGCTTTTCCTTCTGTGGTACATGCTGTTGTGTGCTGTCTCACATAGGATAAATGGGAGGTGACAGTAAACAATGAGCCTGACTTAGTACCTTGTACATGATCTGAGGGCGATGTCGATTCCATCTTTCACAGATTTCCCTCAAGATCTGCACCTCAGCCTCAGATGTGCCAGGGCTAAAAAATGCTTCCTGTCAGAACCGAATCCCTTTGCACAATAAAACTTAACAGATAGGCTCGCAGCAAACTGCATTAGAAATGAGTCAGTTTCCAGTGGAAGTAGAATAAATTTGATCCGTTTAGTGCAAAATGGAAAATTGGTTTCCAGTTGCAGAAATGCCTCCAACCCACCCTTCCTGCAGAGGGAATCTTTCCTCGCAGCTCTGAGTGTTACTGCCCTGATTTGCCATTGCCTCTCACCCTGGAATTAATGATATTTGTGTGCCAAAGCTGTCTCTGTTCTGATATGTCAGCATACACCACACCACGTGCCATGGTACCACTTCAATCATTGCATCAGCAGTCATGTTCTTAGTTTTGTTGTAAAAACCTCACTGTTTCTTAAAAGGGTGCCCACCTTACTGGGAGTTGAATCCAGATTCAATCCAGTCCTACATATGCAATAGTGTGATTGAATATTAAACTGAGACTGATGCATAATCATCATGTGGAGTTGTCAGATAATTTCCATGGAGGAGCAGGACTGTGTGCAATTAAATTGCTGAAGGAATTACATGGAAAATTATCACATATTTTGGGTAATGAAGAAATGCCAGCTCACTAAATGGATGTCTTCTGAGTAAACAGTAATGTTCATTTCAAACCTCATTTGTATAATGAATGATATGCAAACTGCATTTGGACTGTAGCAGATACAGCCCAGGTCACCAGCTAATTTAAGAAACATATAAATAATACAACTCCCTTGCAGATATAATTACTGGAAAGTACCAAATTTGGAGTCTCTGGTCTTGAAAATGGGAGCCTTAGCTTCAAAAACAGTCTGACTTATTTGCCAAATTGCTGCACAGCTTCACCCAACCTTCTGCTGGTCAAATTTTTTAATTACTCTTCCCACTGAGATTTCCCCAATGAGATTTCCCACCTCTTCTCTCCACCTCATTGACCCCAAATTGTCTTTTTCTTTCCCCCTGAAATACAGCAGACTCCAAAGGTCATTTTTTTCCCCTCCCCAAAGTTATTAATTCTTGTGGGTGGGGGCCACTTCAGTTTTAACTCCATCAGGTGTCTCACAAAGACACGGATTTTTCCAAATCATGCCCTACCAGAAGTGGTGATAAATCCTTTCAGGAGCCTTTTCAAGGCTGTGGAAGCAGCTGTCTCCCAGACAGTCCATGACTGACTGATCCCAGTGCACAGCAGTTTCTCTCAGGTCCTCTCTTGATGACTGCACATGTTTTGTCACCAGTTTTTCTCTTGGCTTTTCATGGATTGATCATCCTCAGCAAGTCAAAGGCCAGGAGGGTGAGGGCTGTGCTGTGTTGCTTCAACATGGAAGCAGATGCACTTGAATTTCCTCATGTTTCTCCCACTGTTTCAGATGAAATTCTCAGAATGTCAGAGCATTTTCTGGCTGACAGAGAAACAGAGCACATCCCTGAACACTATTTGCAGTACAGCAGACCAGGCTGAGATGGAAACCTTTCCAATGGCAAAGTTCTTAATTCTGTCTTTAATTACTACAGGAAAGGCTTAAGTTCATGACTTAAATAGGTTTAAGCTTCAGTGTGTTTTTTGAATTGACAAAGGCAGAGAATTTATTTTTTCCGTTTAAATCAAAATTTTGCAGACTTGAATTTTTAGCAATTATAGCAATTACAGAATGAAACTTGTAGTGGTTATGGATGGCTTAGAGTTCAGAGGTGCATTCTAGCTCCAGAAGCTGCTCTTGGGTTTGAATATTGAGAAGTTTGGAGTTATTTGGCTTTGGGATAAAGAGGAACCATTAACAAAGACAAGAAATGAGTGTGGGTGTCAGTGTGGGAAGAGTGTGAGCTGAGACTGCAGGGTTTAGCTGACACCTCCCTGCCGTTTGGAGGACAGGAGAAAGCATCTTCCCCTCCACGTTCTCCTCCTTTTTTTTTGCTCTGAGAGAACAATGCAGTGACTGGGGTCTCTCCTTTGCCTCCACCCTGTTCTCTCACCTCTGTGAGTGCTGGTGGTGAGATTTGCCTGCCTTGTTTGGGTTGAGTTCCACCACATCAATCATCGTGCATGCAGGAAAGAAAGAAATCACTATGAAATGGGTGGTTTGATCCACCTTCCTGGATTCCACTGAGACTGGGCTAAAGAAATCTAGCTATTGTGGTTTCAGCTCTGTTATTTACCCTCTGTGGGGCCTTTAACCATTTATTTAACTTGTGGTAGTTTACAGACAGGCATTATTTTACCTTCCCACCTCTAAGCTAGCCAGGAGGAGGTTAACACTGGTTAGTGCTACCCCCATGCCTGACCTCTTATCAACCTGTATGAGCACAAAGTCCTATTTATCTCAATTAAAAAGCATCTGTCTGGCTCACAGTTCCTGTAAAGCACCAAGTAAACAAATCCTTCACGTGTCTTCATTATTGCTCTGCCTATAGAACCTCTTAGTGGGGTAATTGCCACAGGAGTAGAGTGAACACTTTGAAATTATAAAGGGCTTTTCTGGAACTCAGTGTTAATAGTTAATTAAGCTAAGTAAAAATGTCATTCAGTTAAGGGCATAGGTGAGTTTAAGAGATTAAATATTGCTTTTTCCTCCTGATTTTTAATCAAAGTCAAGTCCCACCGAGGATCTGTGCCTTTTGGATCCATATCCATCCCCCAGCAACGTTCCTGT
The DNA here is from genome assembly GCA_013400515.1 of Erpornis zantholeuca. Lineage (NCBI taxonomy): Eukaryota > Metazoa > Chordata > Aves > Passeriformes > Timaliidae > Erpornis > Erpornis zantholeuca. The sequence continues at coordinate 102,461 of VZTN01013902.1, read as the reverse complement.
TCTTCCTTGCACCCTTCTGTAGACCACTGGCATAGGATGGGATGTTCAACCTAGGAGCTGTTATACATTGCTTTAGACTTTATTTTCTTATTAGAAGAATGCTCTAAAATTTTTGTTGAGAGAACTGTACTGGGAGGGCTGTGGGTAAGCATTTCTCTAAGCCTGAATCTTGCTAACTAGAGTCAGCCTTGAGGCAGATTGACCCCCGAAGACACAGGTACTGCTATTTTGGCTAAGTTCTCACAGAGGAATTTGCCTGAATGCTGCTCTGTCACTCTTGTTCGAGCAGCAGTGTAGGTGATGTAAAATTAATAAGCCACATGAGTCACATACACATGATACTGTATTTATAGCAATCTTGTGAGGGCTCATTAACATGTACTTGTAGAAAAGGACTTTGATATTCTTCAGTGAAAGATACCATAGCACAGAAATACAGAGCATTTTCCAATCTTCATGTCAGCTTTAGTAAGTTCTTTGGTTTAAATTGTCTAGGTCTGAACTTCAGTTTAGGATCCTCTCCTTTGAGGTGGCAAGAGGGTTACAAGACTGAAGTGCTCCAAAACCTCCTGGAAAACAGAATGATGGCCCAACAAGTGTATGGCTTTGAGCACTTCCCATGTTACATTTGTACCATAAACCACACAGATTTTGTCATGTTCCCCAGTCAGCTTCAATAGCAACAGCAGAGCCACATAATTAACCAAAAAATATTCTTTCATTACTATTTGTTAACACAATAGTTGGGAATGTAGGCTCAGCTAGTGAGCCAAAACACACTCCTTGCTACTGAATTTGGAGTGGGAGGAAGCGTGGTGGGGGAGAGAACATGAGTACAAATTGCCTTTTCTCCTCCACTCTCATTTGTTTTCAGAACTGAGCTGCCTCCTGAAAGGGAGAGAGACAGAGTTAAGGGAGCAAATTGGGATTAGTCACTGCAGCGATCATGCATAGAGGAATACACGATTATTTCAGGCTGACTTTCCTTGGTCTCTTGTCAAAAAGCACTGTTTCTGTGCACAAAATCAGAGCAAACTTTGCAGAAGGATTTTCTGGGCTGCCATGACTGACATTAGAAAATAGTTCACAACTGAAGGCTTTTCGAACAACATTATTGGTGGGGTTCTGACATTGCTTCAGGTCAGGCTCCTGTGTGTTAAGGATGTTAAGGATGGTCTTTGCACTGAGGAGAGGAGATGCAAAACCCTTATCCTTCTGGGGAGGAAAAAGTGAAAATTTAAATAGATTTATTATCCCATAGCTGTGCTGGGTGGCTGCAATGCAGACTGCAGGAGCAGTGAGAGCTCCTGGTAGGGCTGGAAACCTATTGGGCTGATTGCTGGGTGAAGTAAACAGCTTAATCTCCACAGGAGCAGCATCAATCCACATCAGTCAGGAGCAAGAAAAAAACCCCAACCAATACAGAAGAAAGAAAGAGAGACTGCAGAATGCAACACACATAAATTGGTTGGAGACACAAAACACGTTTCTGGTTTTTAAAAATCCATTTTAAAAGTGAGGAACATAAGAGCAAACCATATGCAAGTTCTATATGAAATATGCTTCCTATTTATATATTTTTTAAATATATATGTGAAGCAAATTGACAGAAGCTGTTGAGATTTATTACAAACCTCTATATAAAGAAGGCATTCTTGGTTATTGATGGCAAGACAGTATCATTTACAGTAGGAGCAGTAGGGAAAGAAGCAGAAATAAGTATTTGTGTCTCCTGCTACTGGCAGAATAGGAGGAAGGTAATGGGAGAGTGGCATCAAATAATGATAGTGAAAGTATTGAGTGGGAAAGGATAAAACATTAGCCTGTGGAGGACTGCCAGTGTTGGGGTGGACACGACACACATGGACTGTGCCTCGGACAACATGCAAAAAAGCTTTTATTAAACAAAGCAGCTTCTTTTTATAGACTTCTGGATGTTATAATTCGTGTTAACATGATTATTGGCTACTAAATTACCACAGTAGATTCATCGGCTATTGTTAACAACAATATTACTGCCATTGTCCACGTATAGCATAGGCATTCAAGCATTCAGGAAAACACCAGGTGCAGATATGTTTCTGTTTTTCTCTTTCTGTTGTTTAACTTCCTTGCTTCTGTTGGTATTATATTTACATGAGTAAAAACAAATTGTTTTTCTTCTCCTGGGCTTTCCTCGCAGTCCTTCTCCAGCCAGAGTAACAAGCCTAAGCCATGGTTTTACAATGGCAGCAAGGCTTTCATTTTATAAGGTTTTACCTTATAAATGCAATATAGGACAAGAAGCGAAGGGATTCAGTATGAAACCTGACATCATCAAAACACACAGGAAATTTATTTTAAATATTAAGCATTCAGTTCAACTCTTAATGATCCAGGATAACAGGAGCTGGGATAAACCAAAGTCTGGAGGCATGAAATATTTACAGACAGGGCTCTAAGAACATGAGCAGTGCATGCACCTTGAAAACTGGCAGAGAGATGTGTGGTGTTGCAGTGGAGCTGGCAGAGCAGGGCAGAGCCCCAGGGGTCGGAGCTGTGGGCAGCAGTGCTTGTGTGTCGCAGTAGAGTCCAAAAGACGACAAAATACAGCATGAACTTTTTCAGAAAAAAGCCATTTATTAAGAAAAATCCTCCACTTTTATAACCCAGATCGCTAAAGGCAAGACACACAGGGCACAGGCATGAACACTTCTCTCACACCATTGGTCAGTCACACAGAAACTCGTTAGGATAACAAAACTAAAAACACCTTTGGTGACACAGAGAGTTCTCAAAACATTTCCAATTTCCATTTCCAACATTTCTTCAGTTCACATCCTCTGGCTGTGAGAAGGTTTGCTTCTCCGACTCTCACAGCTCTGCTCTGGCTGTGGTGAATTTCCACAACCAGAGCAGAAAGCTGAGAAATTTCCCTTTGCAGAGCCCACACTCGTGGGCAGCCCTGGGCAAGTGGCCACAGCAGAGCCCACAGGGAGCTCCTGCCCACACCAGCCATGACCAGGCTGAGTGGATGCAGCCTCCAGTTTGATCAGCTCTTCTGGTTTGGGATAAAATTTAGAGGAAAATATTTTTTGGTAGAAAGTAGGTTGTAGTTTTGGTTTTTTGGTTTTTTTGTTTTGTTTTTTTTTTATAGGTTCAGGAAAAAAAAAATTACTTCAATATAAAGTAATGTATTTAAAAGCAATTAGTACAGGTTTGTTCACTTTCCTCCGAGCCACACGTTGGGCACCAGTATTGTTTGTTTTGGTTTGAGATAAAATTCAGAGGAAAATACCTTCTGACAGGAAGCAGGCTGTAGCCACTTTGATGCCTTAGGTTTTAACTTTCCTATGTTCCCAACCCTGCCCTGCCCAGTGTCACTCTGCAGTTCCCTGGAGCTCGTTCAGTGCTGTTCTCTCATGCTCACACACACACAACAAAGCCTCTCCAGCTCTCCAAGGACACCCAGACCCTCCTAGGCCCAACAACTGCAAACCACAATCTTGGGGAAGGAAGGGGCAAGCTTGGGCAAATTCCATCCTTGCCTGGCTTCTGCTTGGGGAATTGATGCTGAGATCCAAGTGGGAAGAACTCGGGAGCTGTCCTTGTCCATGTTGGGATGCACTGAGGCAGGAGCCTCTGGAGCCCAGAGTGTACCTCTGAAGGCCTTTCCAATCAATCCCTCCTTGATTCCTTGATTCCTGTCTGCTCTCTGTTTCTAGGTAGCCATTTAAGGCATCAACTTTTCTTTCACTAGGTTTGGGAAAAAGAAAAAAGAAATATTTTTTCAGAGGAAAGTGAAGAAGAAACAAAACTATTTACTTAACAAACACCCAAGAAAATAATAATATTGCTAAATAATAAAATCTCTCGTTGTGGAGAGACACTTGGAAGAGTTGTAAGTCTTTTTTGTGGGTGTGATCTTTATTTTTTCAGAACTGGGTCAGCATGGGGGCCCCCCTCTATGCTGGTGGAAGGTTTTTCAGTGAGGTTTTGATGTCCTGGTATTCTGAACATGTCTAGAAGAGAAAAAGAAGAAATCAAAGTCTTAGGGAAACACAGGAATTTAACTCTCTGTCTCTTTCTGAAGGAACAGAGCTGGGAGCTGGCAGCAAAGCAGGGAAAGGTGTTTCTTTCTGCAGCAGCAGCTATCTTCTCTTGCAGAACAAATGCAAACAGGAGTAGTCAGAGTCACTCTGGAGCACAAAACTGCTTTGAAAAAGTTCTTATGCTTCTTTTTTTTTTTTTTTTCCCTACTCAGCTTTAAAGGCACAAAATTCATTTCTGGGCATAGAGGGGGCGACATGGGATACACATCATAAAATCACCTTTAGACATCACCCAGCAGCTGTGCCGAGCAGTGGCTCCAGGGGGTTGTTATTCACAGCACAAATAATGCTGTGTCAAGCCCCTTGTGTTCCTCCAGTTTCCAACACGACACACACTCACTAAAACAGACCTTGCTGTTACCAACCTGGTGCTGCTCCCACAGCAGGACAAGCTACTCTGATAATTGAGACACAGAGAAATGTATTTAGCTTCTCAAATTACTGAATCAATTCTTTTTTTTTTTTTTTTCCCTCCTCCCCCAACTTCCTTGGTTTCTCCTTCTGCCAGAGATCACTGTAGCAGGAAAGAAGTCAAATAGCACACTTAATGCAGATAATTACTTCCTGGATGGTATTGTTTTTTCTTTGGATATGATGCCTGACAGTTAACAATTTCCAAGAAAGAAATTAAAATCCAAGAGGTATTTATTTAAATCCCTCTTTAAAAATAAATCTGTCTTATGAGGACAAAAATCCTTTTAACTGTTTTTTTGTGTATATAGAATCAAATCAATTAGTTCTCACAGCTGTAGCTTCTTCTTCCCTTTGAGGAGTTTTGTTTGAATTATAATCATTATCCTGTCTATGCTCTTGGTCTTTCTCCCTAGCTCCTCATTCTTGAGCTGCTTTTGCTAAAGCATTCCGAAATTTCTAGGAATAGCTCACATGAAATCCTTACAACGAAACAAACCAAAACCAACCGTGTAAGATGGGGGCATCAAATATATTAAAAAGTTTTCAAAAGTTAAGTGTGAATAAAATAACATGCAAGTTTTTCAGCTTCAGGTCAAAACAAGGTTTCTTAACAAGCAAAAACCAACATTAACATCATTGAGTCAGCCTAGTTCTGCAGGCACTGTGCTTTGGCCCATGGTGTGGAAGTCATAAAGGCCAGATTGGTAGGTCCGTGAAGATACTGGTGCCAGTGGGATTTTTAAAAGCAAAAATTTTTATACTGGACCTTTAAATAGCCTAAAAAATTTGGAAGTGCTTTGCAGCTGCTGCCAAAACCTCTGCCAGTACCTGTGGATGCTGACAAGTGGTCAGAGAGATTTTTTTCTTGGCGCTGCTCGTGCTTTCTCATGAGCAGAAGCTGAGAACTAAGAGAAGTTTGTGTAAACCATCTCATGTTTTCGTAAACTATATCTCACAGGTAGTGTTTAGAGCAGTTTGTTATTCCTGCCTTGTTATTCTGTAACTAGCCAGTTGTATTTGTTCTTTACAGTGGCCATGTTGAAAAAAGCATTTGTTTAATAGGAAGCAGTCTGTAAAGAGCTCTTTGCCTTTGCCTGAATGAAAAAAGATCTTTGCCTTCTGAGGATTCTGAAAATAAGTTTCTTTTGTTGTAATGGCCCTAACCAGGGGCCTGCAATGCAACAAGTACCTTGCCAAGGAGTCAAACATTGGGGCAGTCACAGTGAGGGGTGGCACATTCCTGAGCCTGCGAGTTGCGATCGCAGCTTCCCTGCTGGGGTGTAAGGAGGGATGGTCTTGCTGTTAACTTGGCACACTTGGAGCCCAAGGAAAACTGACTGGATTCACAGAGGAATGGAAAAGGTGGCTTTGTTCCCATCCTCCCATCTACAGTGACCAAAATTGGCTGTATCAGGTGATGGTGAGAACTTCAGACATTTTATTTCGAGTTACATTCAGCCCGGACTGGGCAACAGCGTTTGTCTGACCTGCATCTGAATGAGAGCCACTGGCTTTTCTAGGACAGCTTAGTAAAACCAGCATGGTCTTTACTTTCCAGCTTCTGTTTTGCCACATATGCACACAGACTGCTTTTTTTTCCTGGCAGAGCCATCATTTTGTGCATTTGGAATTATTTGTAATGTGAATGTAGCAGATTTCAGCCAAGAATGGTGCCTCAAAGTTTTTTTCCGTTTTTATTTTTTAGTTTTGCTTTGTTATGTTTTGTTTTGGGGGTTTTTTTGGTCTTTTTTTTTATTTTTTTTCCTCTTTTTTATTACTCAGTTTGATGTGGAAGATGGTGTTGCTCTGTAAGTCCTTTAAACTTAGAGGCAGCACAGTGGCTCCTGGAGGCTCCAGTGCTCTGTGCTGCGCTGGGCATAATACTGGGCCTGTTTTGTTGGTTTTTTTTTCCTCAGCACTGCAAGAGGAGAATACTTAGATTTGAGATCATACCTGTGTCGCTTCGTAATCGTTCTTTAGATCTCAAAAATCTTCTGTTCCTCCACAAACTTCTTGTCAGGTTAGGGAATTAGTAAAGAGCAGCATCTGAGATAACAGTACCTTGTACCTTGTAGAGGTGTGAAGAGGAAAATCCTGAGAAGTTCAAATACCACCAGTATGAGGCACAGAGCCTCATGTGAGGGATTAAAACTGTTATGTGCTCATAAAGATCTCTCTGAATTGCAAAGCCATCCAGGGCTATAAAGATGTAGCTGTTTCATGCTTTATTTGCTCGGCGTGCCTTGCAAACAATGGGTGTGGTGTGACTTTTTGATTTCACACTTGCTAATTGCTATAGGTTCCAGGAGCATGTGCCAGTTTTGTTTCACAGCAAGAGCCCTAATCATGAATGACTGCTCGGTGCTTCTGTGTGCTTTCAAATCTATTCTAGGTTGGTGGAAAAAGTCACACTTTTTATGACAGTGTGAGGCACTCGGAACGAGGCCTTTTTTATGACAGAGGTTACACCGAGACAGCTTATTGAGAGAATAATAGAGCTCCCAAATCTGTATTCATCTGCACATGTTGGTTTGTACATAATGGGACTTTCATCTGGCTCAAGGAATACAGGACAAATTATTTCACAAGGATGATATGTCCTTGTGCTGTTTCTCCAGTGAATTGGACACAAATAGGTTTTCCATTACCATCAGTCATGCATGTCTCTTTTTTCCTCTCTTTCAAGTAGAGACAAATGGGGGAAAAAAATTCCAAGATTTCCCCAGCTTCTGTTTTTACCGTGGCCAATACTAAGACACTGCTGCTCTTCAGAGCATGGTCTCTACTCTTTGGGTCTAATTTTCTTATTTATGTAGACGTTCTGCACTCGTGTGCAACTTTACAAGGATATTGATGTTTTTCTCTGTCTTCCTTTTTGGTATGCAAAGTGTGACACCTGAATGAAGAGCTCACAGGGCTAATAAGGCAAGAAAGAAGAATACTGTCAAACTGATTACAGTTTGTTCATAAACATGCAAATACTTAGTGCAAGCCACAATGTTCACTTTCACATGCATGCTGTAAGTGCTTGAAGCAGCAGAGATAAGGACAGCATGGCTAATTTTGTTGCCCTAGGTAATACATTTTTTGTTTATAGATAGAGCTATGCCAGCTGATTGTGTTTATGGTCCTAATCTTTGTGGTCATTTAAGTCACTCAGTTTTGCCAGGTGCTTGAACTCAGAGAGTGCAGAGTCTGTTACTGCTGGTGTTTCATTAAGCTGTAGGGAAGCTGTTGCTTGTGAATGACTTTTGCTGCTGTGAGCTTCAGGGAGTTCCGGGTGCTGTTGGGTGATGAGTTTCTCCTCTGAAGCCTGGGGAGGGGTGGGCAGAAAACTCCATGGCTCACTAAGCCTTAGGTTTCTTCTGTGTGCTCTCCCCACTTCTTCCATCACTTGAGAAATCATCATAGTGATGCCTTAGGGTTTAACTTTTCTATGTTCCCAGCCCTGCCCTGCCCAGTGTCACTCTGCAGTTCCCTGGAGCTCGTTCAGTGCTGTTCTCTCATGCTCACACACACACAACAAAGCCTCTCCAGCTCTCCAAGGACACCCAGACCCTCCTAGGCCCAACAACTGCAAACCACAATCTTGGGGACAGGGGGGCAAGCTTGGGCAAATTCCATCCTTGCCTGGCTTCTGCTTGGGGAATTGATGCTGAGATCCAAGTGGGAAGAACTCGGGAGCTGTCCTTGTCCATGTTGGGATGCACTGAGGCAGGAGCCTCTGGAGCCCAGAGTGTACCTCTGAAGGCCTTTCCAATCAATCCCTCCTTGATTCCTTGATTCCTGTCTGCTCTCTGTTTCTAGGGAGCCATTTAAGGCATCAGAAACAAAGAACCCCAAAGAAACACCAGCCTTCTTCCTTCTCTGCTCCTTTAAATTTCTAAAGGCTGGTGGGAAACAGCTTGGTCAGTGTGAGAAGCGAGGTTCACTCTCCTGGTAAAATTTAGAAGTTGAATAAAGGACAATAAGGGACAAAGACAATAAAGCAAATTTAACAGCACTGGATGCTTGGCATTCAGCCAAGAGCACACCTGCTATTGCAGGGGCACCCTTTACATACCTTTCCTATTGCATATTCATAAACAATTATGCACATTCAAACTTTCCCCCAAACTAGTTTACATGTTCCAGGAACTGCTTAGCATGGCTCCTCCTTGGGTCTGACTTCTTAGAGCATGAGCATTTCTTGGCTGTGGTTTTGGTTAGTTTTTGTTATCCCCTCCAGCCTGGGCTTGGGTCCATGGTTTCTGCAGATGGTAGTTGCTGATAGTTGCATGTCAGGAGCAGGGGTCCCCATCATACCTCCAACCAAGCAGACAGTTCAATTTTAAACACAAGCATAACTGTTCCAGCTATTTCACTACTATGTCTACGTTTAGTTAATAACAGAAATAAAAAATATGTCTTTGTAGCAAGGCTACTTTAACATTACACATGTAGCATCCATTTTAATAATTGCTAAAAGTCAATGTTATAGTATGTTTTTATAAGAGTCAGGGTTGTACTTCTGTCCATTGGCTCTCCTGGCACCTAAGTTAGGTGGCAAAAATTGCATTGGGAGTAAACCTGAGCTGAGAAACAGCATTGTAGACTGGTACTGATGATAAAGGGCTTTCACTGCTGGATGAGCACACTGGAGTAGAAGGGGAGGGGAAACTGAACGATGTCACTAGGGACCTGGCAGAGAATAAGCAAATAAAGTAATTAAAATTTAAAAAGGCTATAAATAACTAAGAGAAACCACTCGTTTGGCTTGGAGATGAAGCTGCTTCTGGGGCTCAGTGCTGCCAGTGTGCCTCTTCTTGCATCTTACTGTTGTAGATGTGTGGGAAGGATATCGTAGATGTTTATCTGCTTTATAGGATAGACATTTACAAAACTTTCCTAGTGGCTTTTTATGGTCACATTTAGGAAAAAAAGAGCCACATCAGTTTTTGTAGTTCTGATGTACAGGCAGGCTCCTAGGAGGATCATGAAAAATGTTTTGGTTCAGTCAAGGAGTTGGGTAAGAGCTCAGGCAATGTATGTGTTGCATGAGCTTGAAGCGCAGGAGTTGATTAGATAAGAGAGATTTGTATATTTGCACTGCAGTTACTGAGAAATTACCATACTAAGACCTGCAAATGGCAGTCAGACAAGCAGGCTAATGTATTTTTGCCTGGGTTAGTATAATGCAAAATGACCAGAGGTTATGTATGGAAGCACCACTTGCTGTGCATTAAATAGAAGGCAAAAGAAAAAAAATCCATGTCATCATTCTTCATCCTTATCCTTCCCTTTCACTGGCAACAAAAAGTCTTCATAAAATGGAAGAAGAAAGTTACAGCATAAACAATTACATGGGGAACTCATATCTAGAAGCTAACTAGGAAAGAAAATCATTATCACTTTTAAACTTTGCATATTCTTAAATGTCAGAATGATAGGATTACATATTGCATTGTCTAAAAGCTTTTTATATTAGCAATGAGTTAATGCCTATGAAATAAAGCTCAGTAAATATTTACTATGGTGTATGTCTGGGAAAGGTCATGTTGACTCATTTAAGGTCATGCTGTTTATAAATTCATCCTTTTCAGAAGGCACTACAGAGGTTTAGCATCCTAAATGTTAAAATGTGGAAACATCCTAGAGTGTAGCATCCTAGAGGTAAAATGAGGAAACAGCGTTCTGAAAATTTTTATTTTTATTTTACAGTCAATTCTACTGTAGGGAACAGACTTCCCATTGCTGATGTCCACTCAGCCTTTTCTCAGCTGATTTCATCTCTCAGTTTATTAAGCCTTCTCTTGCCTGGCTGGCCACTGTCATGCCCAGGGAAAAGCTCTGTCAAGTACTAAAAGAGAAATATATAAAAGGAAGCTAATGGCTAAAGTTTAATTCTTTAAATTCTGCACTCACAGGGTATGTAGCTGCCAAACCAGACAGAAATTTAATGTGTATGCTCTCCATACCCTTCCTGCTGAGCTCCTTCAGCCGAAGATATTAGGCTGATGAATGTATTTGTAGTGGTTTGTCTGCATTCCTCTCGGCCACGGAGTGACTGCCAAGTGTAAAAACCACATGAGCACAGCAAGGAATAATAATTTCTGTGAGGAGAACACTAAACCTGCAGAACAGGGGTCTCAGCATCACCTGAGACCCAGATTTTTATTGTGCTTTGAATGACTTTTTAGCAACCTCACTTCATAAAAGACTCAAAACAAATTAGAAGGAAGTTTCAGGGGGTTATTACTCTTTGGCAGCTTCAGAAAAGAGACCTTGATCTCCTGATTAATTCTTTGTACTCCGGGCCTGCCTTTGTCAGAGAGGAAAAGGAGTTATGGACATCCTTACATCTTTTGCTGAGTAGGACCTTCCGTGTGCTTAAAATCATTTGCCTTGCTCAGTCGTGGCCATCATGCACTTTTGTACTGCTGAGAAAGAGAACAGCTAAACAAAATTTAAACCTTATCATATCCATTTGGACAAAAAAGGACTAGGAGCCCTAATGCATAAAAAATGGCTTTAGAGATCTGAGTTGCAGCTGCCATCATACTGCCACAGCTGTTTCTGGTCTCAGCTGGCTCTTGATGTTTAAATGGAAGGTGCACAGAGAGAGACAAGCATCTGCAGAAGGCAGCTTGTTTAAGGTTAAGTGGATAAATCAGATTCTTCAGATCTGTCTCTCCCTAAAGAGTACAGAGGGAACCTAGATGATAAATTTGACTACCTGCCCAGTTTGTATTATGATTTAAAAAAAAAAAAGGCAGATTAGTCCCACACTAGGTACAGAAGTCTCATCACAAAAGTTCTGACCAAAGCGTCTTTAGGGTGTCCCGAGTTTGAAGGCAGCAGCATATTCAACCTTTTAGTAACACTCACAGAAGTGTGCAGAATATTTCAGCAGGTTCTTGTGACAGCACACAAGCAGGTCCCCATGAAACATAAATGTGTGCCTGTCGAAGCAGAAGGAATTATTGCTTTCCCACTCTGGTTAAACACGGTTTAATCACAGAGGATTCTGCCCTGTGAGTTGGAGTCACTAAGCTGGTAGGAGAGTACATGGTAGCAGAATTATGTATTCCATGGAAGGCAGCCTGGACTGACATCCCTCTGTCAGGCAGCAGCTGTCATTGTCCCCTGGCCAGTCCCTGCTCTGGGCAGGTGGGGTGGCACTGCTGCACCTGAGTGAGGATCTTGCCCCCATCCCTGAGCTCTCCGTGTTCACTCCCCTCTTACCTTTCCTTCAAGTTAGCCTGTGGCAGTGGTGCTAAAAACTAAATGCTTGATACACTATGACCAAATAAATCCTGCTGGAGCTATCCCTGCAGGGCAGTGTGGCAGTGACAAGTTCTGAGCTTTTGCAGCGTTAGAGTCTGGGAGTGTTTATTACCTCTGAGCAGCACGTCGTTCTTCTGTGCCTATGAACTTATCAGATCAGTACAAATGGCTGAACTGAGCCTAAAGCCACGCTAGGAATGAATTGAAAATCAGGCTGGAGCTGCAATTGAAATGTTCTGTGTGGCTTTGCAATTGACCCTGTGCTGTACAAAGAGTAACCGAGCTCATCGCTCGCTAGTAGTCAGGGAAATGGCACTGCCAGCTTGCTTCCCTTTGATCAGAGGCTGGAAAAAAGCAAAAAAAAAACCCTACCAAGCAAAACAATCAATCACACACACACACACACTTTACCACAGCAAATACTTTAGAAAGAAAAAATACCATTCATCTGCAGAAACTACATATAAATAACAAGAGAAAAATCTCAGCAGCTTGTCTGCTCACCTCTTGCCAGTTTAGAGAACTAGCCACAAGGTAATCCAAGTGCAGAACATCAGGTTCCACTTGGATCTGAAATAAACAAAATAAACCTGCACTTGAACCTGAGCAAGCAATCTTTCAGGGATAGCCATAGCCACATTATGGTTATGGCTCAGGGGAGAAGGGTAGTAAGTATTTTCAAGCATAGAATATGAAAACTGGTGATCTGGATGAAGGCTTAGGTTTTCCAGACCATGCCCTGACTCCTGTGACCATTGAAAAAAGGGGGGTGGGTGTTTTCAGCTTTTTTTCTGGGGATCTCAGGGGCAGGGGGTGATAGAAAAATCAGATAGAAAAAGGCAGACCAGTCGTTTAAGGAGAGCACCAGATCAAAGTGATGTCAGCAGATTTAGGTGGGGACAAATTGTATTGTAGACCACATCTGCCTCTGGATTCTTCATGTCACAAAACCAGATTTGGAACAGGAAGTGGTTTTTGGGGTTTTTTTGGGGTGTTTTCTGTTTTTTTTTTTTTGTGAATGTGTCCCAATTGCAAATTTCAAAACCCCTCTAGTAGTCTTAGAATTTTGAAAATACTTAAGAGTGTTTTGGTGCCTTACCCCCTTTAAAAGCACTTGCAGATATGGAACAAAGAGTTAGGATTCTGGAATAGCCCCTATCTACAAGTAAATTCATTGTGTCTAGTCTGTTCTCTTATTATAGATTAATATTGGGGGGAGTTGGGGGTGGCAGAAAGTCTTGTCCTCTCTTCCACCATTTTCCCTTACACTGCTTTGTGATTATAAATTAATTTGATAACCACTTTGGTCTCCAATTTCTCTGACAAGTGAGAACTCTTAATTTCCTCCCAGCTGTGCTCTTTATAGATAACGCAAGTAGCAAAGCTTTGCATTCTGCTATAAGGACTAGTTCACTTCTGCATGTATGAAGAGTATATATGCACCCTATCAACTCAAAATTGAGGCATTTCCACTCTTGTAGGACCCACCAGTCTTAGCCTCTGCCCCTCTGTCATACTGATGCCTTCAATGGCTCCCTAGAAACAGAGAGCAGACAGGAATCAAGGAATAAAGGAGGGATTGATTGGAAAGGCCTTCAGAGGTACACTCTGGGCTCCAGAGGCTCCTGCCTCAGTGCATCCCAACATGGACAAGGACAGCTCCCGAGTTCTTCCCACTTGGATCTCAGCATCAATTCCCCAAGCAGAAGCCAGGCAAGGATGGAATTTGCCCAAGCTTGCCCCTTCCTTCCCCAAGATTGTGGTTTGCAGTTGTTGGGCCTAGGAGGGTCTGGGTGTCCTTGGAGAGCTGGAGAGGCTTTGTTGTGTGTGTGTGAGCATGAGAGAACAGCACTGAACGAGCTCCAGGGAACTGCAGAGTGACACTGGGCAGGGCAGGGCTGGGAACAATATAAATGTTAAAACCTAAGGCATCAGTGCTCTCTGCCAAAGCATGCAATATGAAGTTCAGCTGACTCCAGTCCAGTCCAATTCCTCTCAGCTGCAGAACTGATGCTGGAAGAGTCTTCTCATGAAGCAACATTAGTCTCCCCGTTCTGTTGAACAACAGGAATTTTCTGTGTAATTCCTAGTGTCACCTTTCAGCATCAGTAGCTGTTCAGGAGCTGTTTCAGCACCAGAAGCTTCTGTTACAGACTTCCATTATTGGCAGAGATGAATCCACAGTTTTTGGAGCTGGAGGACTGAACAGCATGAATGAATTTGTCCTTCATCCCCAAAACCCCCATCTCCAGAATCCCTTCTCACCTCCCACAGGGCACTGTGCCATGTAAGACACCTCAGAGGTTGTTTCTCACCACAGAAGGAGAGCCTTCTTTCTAGTAATCAAATTCTTCAAAAACCTGCTCTAATTTGTGGCTCATTTGTTCACTCTGCCCTCTTCAGCCTCGTCAGGAGGGGATCTGTGGCTCCTTCCCTCTCTGGGTGGTGAACCAGAGCCGCAGGAGTTCTGCCCTGTGGTTGCTGTGCTGTGAGAGCATTTACTGCTGGAGAACTGCAGCATTTACTGCTGGTGTGTTGTTAGGACACTGTGTACATTCTTAGGAGAATGTACACATGGAGTACATCCTTCTCTTCCTTTCCCCTCACTTGTTCTTTTTGGAATTTAGTAGGGGATCCACCTAACACCTCCCACCCGGCAAATGTTCCACTCTGATCCTTTTACACCAGTTCAGGCAGAAATTTGCTCTCATTCTTGTGCCAGAGAACAAGTATTGGGTGGAGAAGGGCCATTTTGGTGGAATTAAGGGAATTCAGGCACTGTGACATGTTTCCTGTGCCCTTTTTTGTTTTCTATTATTCACATACAGGCTCAAGAGGGAAGATGTATTTTAATTAAAGCACAACTTTCATCTGGCATGTGTTTGGCTACATCCACAAGGGATGGCTAAACTTTAATTGCCATAAAGATCTGAGCTGGGGAAGGGAACCAAAATCATGTTTTCTTTCGGCAGAATTATGCTTTTTGACATAATTTTAGTACTAGGGAAAAGCTAAAAATCTAGAGTGGAGAGAAACCAACCTCTCTCTACCTGGATGTGAATTCCTGTTGTATTTGGGGTGTACATGTGCAGTCAGGGTTGATAACAGGGAGAAATGCCATCCTAGAAGTCTTAATTTTAAACTTTGTTAACATCAAGGTCTCTGAATTGACCCTGCTTGGGTTTTGCCCTCTGCAGTTTGCACTAGAAAGATGGGCTAGAAGTATACCTTCAGCAATAATTTATTAAGTACTGGACATGTTAGCAGTGTGATACATGAGATATTAGCCTTACTGAAATTAGCATTCTGGCATCCCCTTAATGTTGTCGTAGTAGCAGTTGATTGTGTGAAGAAATATTTCCTTCCAGGTTATTAACTTCAGAAAAGGCAGCAAAACATGGTGGGCTGTACAAACCATAATGATGTTTGCTGAAAAAAACCCCACCCTCACATTCTGCATTTGTGGGCAGAGATGGGAAAAAATACTTGTCCCTTTAGAGCTGTCTCCCAGAGCAAAGAAATGTGAAAGCTCATTTATAAAATATGACCACGGGATTGTTATTACTGGCTTTTGGAGACTCAGAATAGCAACAGGGCTGAGGACACTATTCATAGAGCAGAATGCCAGAAATGATGTGCTAACCTGAATCACAAACCATAAATTATTGAGAACTGCAGCTTCCGCTGCCTTTTTATGTGTTAAAATATTCCTTTTTGCATAGGAAATCTTGACTATATGGATTCGCATTTTTCCCATGGAGTATTTCTATTGAAGAGTATTTATTAAGGGGTGATCTTTACACAACCTGTGGAAAAGTGTAGACAAAAACAAAAGCCCCAGAAATAAATATCAGTGTTTTCCAAAAGTCTTTACATTTTTGCCACAAGGCTGTAACACTTTTTGTTCACACTTTTGAAGATCAGGTCGAACAATCCTTTCCTCTTGCAGTCAGCACTCAAGTCTGAGCCTGCTTCAGAATTCACTGGAACATGTGGAGAGCTTAGGATGTACTTCCCTGAGCTCTGTAAGGATGTCTTTACCTATTTTGTTTAGGAGCTCATCATGATAGCTAGCAATCCCAAGGAAGCCTATTTTGCAATAATATTTATTTCTTAAGTGCTTTCTGTGGTGGTACCCTCTGCAAGACTCCGTAGCAGAGGCCAAGAGCCTGAAATCTGGATCCCAGTCCTGTCTTTTTTGTAAGGTTTGGAGTCTCTGCACCCAGTGACAGAATATTGGCAGGAATATTGCCAAGCTGGGACCATCAGCCCTTAGGCCGTTCAGTGCATTTTCAAAAGTAATTCTAGTCTTAGATGAATCCACAGGTATTCTGTCTGAAAAGGTCATCCTGTCTTAGTCATTCCATTTAAGTACCTAAGATTAAGTGAGATGAATCGTGGTGAGAATGAGTCATCCTATGATTTAGAATGAAATTAGCATTATTGGCCACCAGGACAAAATATATCTGAGCGTAGTAGAATCACTCACAAAACAGCCAGTATTTCATCCAGCAGGTCAGGATATAGTGCTCAATATTGCCTTGTACTTGCATTGATGTCATTTTTGTCCAACATCATACAGTAGGTGATCATAATGGTACCTAAGAAGTAGGTCCTCAGAGCTTTAAAATTTGCTCCTGCTTTGGATTTCAGATTGGGATTTCAGATGCCCACATTGAAAATTCTGTGATGCTGCAGGATTTACTCTGTAAAACCTGACAAAAGTCAGATTTGTTTGGGATTTTAGTTCCACTTGTCTAGCATTAGATAATGAGATGCAGTTACCAGTACTTCAGTTTTACAGAGCTGATGAGTGTCCACAGCTTCTCTTAGAGTTAGCAGAACTCGTAACTACTTGCACTTCTGGTAATTGGGTTCTGGCACAGTGTGTTTCAGAATGAGACATTCCAAAGCTAGAGTACTTAAGATTAGGAGTTGTTTTGCAACTTTGATCTCTTCCTCATGTGTAAAACCCAGTTTGTTATATGGAAATAAACCAAGAATATCAACTTCTGAAAAAGAGCTCTGAGCTCGGCTGCACACCATTTATTTTCCTGTTACTCTTTGAATACTGTTTATTTGACACGTTGTGTATCTCCTTGCCTCTCCTTCCTTTATATTTTAATTGGGACCTGGTTATTGGCTGGAAATTCCACTGGCATGACTCATCCCTGCACTGGAAATGACTGTGAACTGGCGTCACATTGTGGGATTTACTTCCCCCCTCTCTTTTTTTCCTCTTTCCCTAAGTGCTTTATCGTGGCACGAGCTTGTAATAATAAACTAGGAAGGAAGTTGGAGCTAATCATTTGGTTCTGAATGCACAAGCCCTGCCAAATTTCCCCACAGGCATGAAACAGCCGCTCAAGCTGTGACACCAGCAAATTAAATCCTGGAGGTAGCTGACCAGAAGTAATGAAATGTGTATTTACCATACTGATGCTGTCAGTCTTAAGACACACTGGCTTTACAATCTAGTTAAGTGGGGCACGTTTGTCACTTCCAGTGGTGCTTAGAGAAAATACTCAGGTTTTTCCTAGCCTTCTTTTCAAAATCACAAGCCCAGTGCTGGCTGGTAAGCCTCACCTTGTACCACGTGAAGAAATGTCAGACCAGAATGGTCTGTTCTTTTAAAACACTGCCCAAGTGAAATCCATATCCCAAAGGAGATAAATGATTTTGTCTTATGACATGTTAATTGCCAATTCTTTTTATTGATCTCTTATCTGCCACTCCAGTCTTGGAAGACGAAATTAAAGGATAAAAGTTACTTCAAGGGGCGATGGATAACAAACAAGAGATGTCACCCACAAACCATGTGTCGTGTGTGTGCAGCAGTGGAGCAGCCTGTGAGCACACAGAGGTGTGGGAGAGGGACACATGGTCACTGGAAAGGGACCACTCAAGAGAGGGACTCATCCTGCAGATGGGTGAAGGAATGGGTTGGATGGGGAGAGATGGCCCTTAAAAAGTGCATCAGGGCAGCTGTGGTTCCAAAGCCTATGGACACAGGTCCATGGAACAGGGAAGCTGTCACCTCACAATCCCCACGTGCTTTAAGGTGATAGAGGAGTCAGGAAAAGCTACTTACCCTGACAAGTGTTGTCACAGGTCACAACAGCATCCATCTGAGAGTTTTATTTAGCTAGCAGAGGCATTCCATGCTGGTTATGTGAGAACTGCTGAAGAACTCTGGTGAATCATTTGCTGAATGGTTATTGCTGTGGATTCAAGAAAACATTAAGGGGAAAAAAATAAAAGTAGAGTCTTCATCATGGTTAATACAATACCCATGGAAGAATCAAAGAATGAAATCACAACCCATATGAGCATTCTCTGAAAGCATCTAATTATGTCCTAGGAATGTCCATGACTCTGCAATTACATGCTTAATTTCCAGCTGTACTTGATTAGCATAGCAAGTGATTTATAGCACAACCAGCTACAAGGAAGTTGCTTTGAACTGTTTGTTGGCATGTATAAATTGCTTTGGCACTTTTGGCTGGTTCTTCTTAGCAAGGTAGGGCACGTGGAGTTAGTGCTGTGGAATTCAGTGCCAAGGCCGAGGGAAGGCCAGAATAATTTTAGAGACAACACCATTCTTTTTCCTCTAGTGAAGCATTCAAACACAAGTCTGTGGAAGGTCAAAACCCACAGATAGATGAACTTCAAGCTTATGTAGAAATAACCTTGCTGAGTCTGTGCTTGGTCTTGGAAGACAACCAAGATACAATAGTGCCTGTGATTTTGGAAAGCCAGCTCTTCTGTGCCTTCCTTTTCCTGTCTTCCCACACTAGGAGGGCTGAAGTAGGATTGATTCCACTTTCTTAGTGGCCACAAAATAGGGAGGAAGAAGGATAAGAGAACCTCTAGTTGCTTTGGACCAGATCTAAGCATAACCTCCAGTTAAAGGTTTGAATCTGTGTGAATCCAAATGCTAGACTGGGATTAAAGGCCAAATACACTTGAAATGGAGTATTTTGATCTGCTCAGGGGTAAGCCTGTTGAGTTCAGCTGAGGCTGAGGAAAACGCATGGAAGCTTTTATGTAGTTGTAGTCTTAATGTTGCAAAACTTTTGGAACAATATCTCTTCCATCTGTGAAATATTGCCCAGACATCTGCACCAAAATATTCTCCCATTGATAACATTGGCAGATACAATTCTAACAACTTAAAAGTAATTTTTTAAAAGACTAATTAAAGTAAACCTCAAATCAGCAGCTGAGGTAGCATTGCCTCTATTTTTAATCTCAGGCTTGAAGCTGTCTAGACAGGTTATCCTATTTGGGTTGGACTGATTAGAGCTTTGTGCCTTGTTCTCATGTTGGATCAGATGAGTGGGTTTGGGTTTTTTTAGGACCTTTGTCTCAAGCCTGTAGCTTGCCCTGTAAGGTGATATAACCTTGGGTATGCTGTAAATGTCAAAACCCAATGATAATACCATGAATTGTAAACACAAGCTACTGCTGTTTTCAATCTTACACTCCTAGAACCAATTATTTCTTCTTGGTGGGTTTATTTTTGCTGTAGTTGTTGTTGGGAGGTTTTATTTGCTGTTGTTTTTGTTGAGGTGTTTGAATGCCAGGAGTTGCCAACACCATATGTGTGAATTTCAAATAGGGATCCTGGTTCTTGCAGCATAAACCCCAGAAATGTTGTTTTCATGGAAGAATTCCCACTAAACAAAGCCACAAGAAGATAGGAGTTAATCTCTGAAGGAGGTCTCTAGCTCTCTGGTACAGGAACAACTTGATGGAATAAATTGCAAACTAACCTTGATTTTGCACCTTTCCCTGAGTGCTCTCAGCCTCTGAAACATGAAGGAGAAAGAAATACTGTGGAGTTGGGAACTGAAAATACCAGATATTACAGTTTTCATAGGGGGTTAAAAAAGTTATAAGCTGTGGTGTGGTCTAATGAACAAAATAGCAGTGCTTAATGAAAGCTTGAACTTTTCCTTCTCATTAATTATCATGAATCTGTTTTGAAATTCCTGTAGAGAACAAGTGCTTCTCCTGACAGCTGGTTTGAAATTAATAAAAAGGAAAGTGTTTTCAGCTGGCAATGACTTAAAATGTTCATGATATATGAAAACAAGGTCAAATTGCTCCTTTCTCTCTGCTACTAATAAAAGAAATATTGAAAATTAAATGCTGTAGCTTAGGAAATGAAAAGTGCCAGCCAAAACTATGGACATAGTGGTGAGAGCTGCTTATCACTTGGCACTTGCTGGAACAGGAACATTTGGAAAAGCTTAGGCAGTGCCAAAAATTATTCTTCAGTTGTAGGCTTTCAGAATATATTGCATTGAGGAATATGTGATCCTGTTTCTGCAAAATAAAAGAGTCTTGATTTAATCACCCTCTTTTTGGGGATTTAAATGACTTTGAGACTTCACTGGAAATCCTCTTGCCCCTGATACCCTTTACAATCTCATCCTTCTCCTGCTCTACTTCACCTTTCCTCATGAAAGGATGACAGAGGCTTTATTCCTCAGGATGTAAGGAGTGGAGTATCTGGAGTATCAGAAAACACCCAGCAGGATCCAGCCTCTGCTGCAGAGAGACTTGGCCTCTCATAATCACATACCTGTGGACTTTGGCTGACTGTGAATTGTAGCCTGAAATAATTGCTCCTGTTTGATGCTAACTCTCTTGTAGAATATAAGATGCAACTTCATTGCAAATATAACATGAGTATCTTACGACTATCAGGGGAAATAGATGAAAGTAAAATACTAGATTTTACTTCAAAAAACTCTTTATTCTTGCCTTGTAGAATGCAGAACCTTTCCAAGTTGCTGTCCGAGAAGACAATTGTATCATTGTCTCCCTGGAAGCATCAGACGTGGTGAGCTCCTCCTCTGTGTATGTTGTGAAGATAGCTGGAGAATCCAAGAACTACTTTTTCCAGTTCGACGAATTCAATAGCACTTTACCTGCCCCTGTGGTTTTTAATGCCAAATACCATGGCCTGTATTACATAGTAACTCTCTTGGTAGTGAACTCAAACATGGTTTCCAAGTCAGCGAGATCAATCACTGTGTTAACCAGTAAGTAACACCTTCTTTTCTTCTGTTTCTTGTCTTTGTGTGTGGCTTTTTTTTTTTTTTTCCCAGAGGTTCTCCTTGTCAAGAAGGTTGGGTGGTTGGTGGGTTTTTTTTTTCAGCAGGTCCTGCTTGTGCCCCTGTGTGAGAAGGGAAGGAGTCTTGGCAAGGTGTGAGTGAAAACTCACAAGGTGTGGCCAAAAAGAAAGGAAAGGCTGTAGGTTTCCCCTGGCTGACCCTTCCTGAACACTGAGGTGTAACATACTGCAATAGTGTGATGAATGAACCCCCATTTCCAGATGTTCATCCCTTGGAACCAGGAGTTCCAAAAATCTGGTAAAGGACATGATGGGTGTTGACTGAGATTTCAGTGTGAGCGCTCCTCTTGTATGGTGAGTTTTATTCTGTTTTAAATGCTGTAACATTGTTCTTTGATTGCTGATATGTGGAAGCAATACTGAACTTGGAAAGAAGACACCAGTTACCAAAACCTTGTGTTTCTGCCAGTACAGCTGAAGGTGTTTGTGATGGAGAACACATTTGTAGTAGCCTGTCTCTTACTATTCCCAGGTCCCCATGGATCCTGAGGGAGATGTGTGATTTTGTTTGCTCTGTCACCACACAAAGTACCACAGATTTCTAGCTGAGCTTCTGGCTCTGAGGTTGATCCAGGACTGGTTCCATGTCCCAACCTGAAAACAATTTGTAGAATATAAAATTATTTCTTCATCTGGAAGATGACAAAAAGCTATTTGGACGGAGCAAGTCTAATTTCCAGATCTTTTTTTTTCTTCCCTAAGTGGCACCTTGGAATGCATGGGTGGTTTCAGTTACATCTGAGGAATGGTTATGATTTTTTGTACCTGTATTATTGTGTCAATGAGGAAACACCATCCACTGTGATAGCATTCAAAGCATGTTAAGGCAGGCTCATGTGTTATTGAGTGAGGTGCCTAAAATTTAGGAGTAATAAGATTTTGCATCATCTATGCATTCTTCAGCCTTTCCTTCTGGGCTCAAGTTGTGCCCTGATGAGGAAAACCATGAAGGGCCCCGTGGGGAAAGTGTCATGCTGGGTAATGCAAGTACTGAACAATTTCAGGGTTCACAGGCAGCCTGAATTTCCTTTCCCTTGACTGCTTTAACCTTGTAAGCAAAGTAGTAATTTTAATCCAATTTTCTATTTTATGTTTGTTTTCGTCAAAGAAAATGACTGAAGCATGTGTTGTCATATACAACTGAAGAAGAGCCCTCCCCACTGTGCATTTTTAGCAGGTTTTGGATGCTGCATTTGCAGTTGTGCAGCAGGGCTCCTTGCTCTTTGATTTCCAGAGCCCACGAGGGTCTCCGGTGGCAGGGAAGGTGTGATCCAAGCTGGCAGATGGTGCCCACGCTCCTGTGCAGGGAATCTCTGAAGGAAGGAGGAAGCCAGAGTCACTCAGCCCACCAAAACCAGCCCCAGGCTTCCCGTTTCTGGCTCAGGGGGTTTCCACGAGGTGGAAAACAAAGCGTGAGGCTGGCGGCTCCGAGGGCACATCCTGTGTCGCTCTCCCTCCTCCGAGGCTCGATGGTTTCACCACCTGTCTTACAGGGGTGTGCTGGCAGCCTCTTGGGCTGTCCTGCTGCCACCTCTCCTGCTCCCCCAGACCTTGGAAGGGGCAGTGATGGTGGCGTTCAGCCAGTGCTGCCAGTGGGAAACGTGGAACAAAGGCAGAGCTGCGGATGTCTCTGGTTCTGTGTCACCACAGAGACAACCACGTTCGTGGAAAGGAAAGAACAGTCCTACAGGCAGCTTTGAAGGGTGCTGTGCTGACCTCTGAAAGTAGGCTGTAAATGTTGAGCTTTGGAGGGGAAAGGGTCCAATCTCCTCCGTGATATTTTGTGTCAGGCAGACTGATGGGTGCTGGCTCTCTTGTAGCAGCCTCTGCTCCAGAGTTTGTCTTTTGGAGCACAAGGCTAAGGAACTGAAAGTAAATTTGGGATGAAAAGGCAGCATGGCAGCATGGGCTTTTAAGGTGTTTCAATACCCTTCTGCTTTTGAGAAAAGGTCTTAAAATCTCCTGTAGTGACCACTGGTTTCTCCTACAAAAATGCATGAGGTTGTATTTAGTTTGTTGTTGGGTTTTTTTTCCCCCTCTTATTGGTATTGTCCACTGCCTGTTCTACAAAATCTTATGACTATCAATTAACTTGGTTTTTTTTTGGCAGACAATAATTAGGATAGATTTGTATTTTTCTTTTTGCCACATGCTGTCTGACTGTTTAATATTCTAGGTTTATTTAATCATGCAAAGACATGTAGCTATCTAAATTATTCCATCTCTATCTTACACATGAAAGAATGGCACGTTGCAATTAGCTTCCAGTACCAAATTAATTCCTGTTCTAACTTCATGGGTGTCAGGAGAGCTTTATCAGTGGCAGATTGACCCCATTCATTAGGCTGCCACAAAATAAATCAAGCAGGATAGCCAGTGATGCCAGCGTGGCTATTCCCAAGGCAGCACTCACTGGAGTTCTCTGGGATCTCCTGGAGTTTGCAAAGGAGGCTGTGCAGGGAGATGTGGCCTTGTGCTGGAGAGCTGAGCTTCACACAGAGCTGTGTGCTCCCAAATAGTGCTCATCAAAACGAGACCAAGGTCCCTCAAAGGCACTGCCTGCTTAGAAATTCAGTGAGAGTCGTGAGAGACCTCTGCTTTCTGATGGTATATCCTGATGGCATTTCCTCTCTCCTGTTCACCTCTCCCATCAATATGCTACATGGAAGGGAATTGCCAAGATGTGGCTATTTCTCTTCACAGATTGAAACTTTTTAAGCAAGAGAAGAACCCACTTAAGAGAAGACTTTTGTTTTACCCTTTAAAGGTTTCTTGCCAGAAAAGCATTGAAAAGCTAACAAAATATATATTTTATACATTATATATAGGCATATATATGTGTAACTCTTCTGATACCAGAAAGATTTTTTGCCTTTTCCTTTATACCCCTCTCACACACTCTTTTATAGTTTGATGTACTCTCAGTGCTTTTAGCCCCACACTTGTACCTCCCCAAGGCTGAGAACTCAGCTCAGCCCCACGGCACTGTTAAACCAGGAGAGCAAACATCCTGGGAGCCCCAGACACCAAGGGCCTCTCCAGAACACATTTTGGAACCTCAGCCAGGCCCAGCCAGGGGGAAGGTTCCTCACAACGAGGGCTTCACTCCAGCCTCTCTCTGGGGAACCTTTGATAAATATGTTCATTTTGCAAAGCCTATAATTGTGTGTATTTCAGTGTGAGGTGTGCATGCATTTCTGGGCATTCCATCTGGACCAAGTGCTGTACCCAAGGATCCTGAAATAACTCCCAAAGTCAAAACCCCTTTTCCCCATAAACCATGTTTTGGTTTTAATTTTAAGACCAGAGAAAGGCACCACTTCATATAAATGTATGGGCATAAATATGTACATATAAAAATACAAAATCGTGTCACATAAATATACATATAACATAGAATCCTAGTACCATTTGGGTTGGAAAAGACCTCTAAGACCATCAAGTTCATCCATTAACCCAACACTGTCAAGTTCACCACCAGACCATGTCCCCAGGTGCTATACCCATGTATTCTTTAAGTTTTCCAGGGTTGGCAACCCAACCCCTTCCCTGAGCAGCCTATTTTTCACTCTTTCAGTGGAGAAGTTATTCCTCATATCCAGTGTAAACCTGCAGATGTGTCAGGCACAATTTGCCCTCCATGAAGCCACGCTGGCTGCCTTGGATCACCTCCTTGTCTTGCATGTGAGTGTGTCATCCAAGCACATATTCCTGGATATATGTTACCATTTGAGGTTCCGTGGATAATTTGGTCCTTTTCCACAAGGCTCCATAGTTCTGCTCCTCTCTGACTGGAATAATTTCAGGGTTTTTCTCATGTTAATCAAAACAGCACAAACTGTAGAATTTCCTCGTTTAGGCTCTGTGGTCCAGATTGTTGTAATGAAAGGGACGAGCTATTTGCAAACTCTTCAGATAGGAAAGGTGTAACATGGAATTTGAGTGCAAAATAGCATTTTGTGCTCCTGATTCTGTAGCAAAGTTGTGTTCAGCAAATTGAGCTCTCACTGAAGGAGAAAAACCGAAATGCTGACCGCTTTTTAAAGAACCCTGCAATGGTTTTGACAAGAATAGTTGTGAGAATCTCACCCTCCTGGCCAGATTCCTGCGAGTGTGACTGTGCTGTGCCTGTCAAAGTGACCTTCCTTCCAGTCTTGGCTCTGCACAATGTTAGAAGTAGTTCTGGTATCTAACACAACTATTTCAAGCCTGATTTCCTCTGCTCTTGGAGCGTTTGGCTTTTCAATTCCGGAAGTAACTCCAGAATTTATGTAATTAATTTAGCGTTTTGAAATATTTGAAAAAAGGTTCCACCTTATTGCTAATCGATTTTAAAGTAGTTTATGAGATAAATAAAGAGCACATTGGTAAAATCAGTGGCTGATATTCTGACTCACTCACATCCAGTATGTGGAGGTGGCACCTGGGGACATGGTCTGGTGGTGAACTTGACAGTGTTAGGTTAACAGTGGAACTTGATGATCTTAGAGGTCTTTTCCAGCCTTAATGGTACCTTGAATCTATGTTACATGTATATTTATGTGACATGATTTTGTATTTTTATATGTACATGATGTATCCTACTCATACCCATATAGTCTTTTCTTATTGTTCTTTTTAAATTCAGATTCACTGTCAGCTTTATCTGGTGAAAGGAAAAATGTTTGTACATTTAAAGGAACGGGGAAAGCAGTGCATTGCAAAGCTATTGTGTGCTGCAGGAAAAAAAGTGTCTCTGCTGGGAATTGGAGAAATCCAGATCTGAGGATCTCTGGTGGCAATTAAGAGCAGATCTGCCTGGCTTTTATTTTAGCTGGTGATTAGGAGTTTTGAGTGGTAAACGTCTCACTGTTTCAAAAGTCGATGATTCCTTACATACATGACTGTGAAATATATTCCCTTCAGGGAGAGTTCTGCCTCTGTGTCTCCTACAAAAAGTATTCTCCTCCAGAGACCAACAGGCTGCTGCCTGGGTCTCTGATCTCCAGCTCTCAGAGAGTAATTGGCATTAGACCCAGCTAATGCTCCCTTGTCGTTGTGCCAGATGCCGCAGGAAGTGATTCAGCAGGTCCAGTCCTTTCCCCTGGCTTGTTCATGGATCAGAGTCCTTTAACTAGGATCTTCAGAGGGGGTTTTTCCCTAATGAAATGTGAAACTTTGGCCCTTCATGTTTTTCTTTCTTAAAGGATGACGTGGAACACCTTTAAAAAGTCTGGTAATCTGTGGCAGCCCTGACTTTGAAATGTAACTCAGAATAGCATCTAGGTCCATTAGTGCTCAGCTTTTCCCAGCAAATAAACTGAAAAAAACCTCTCCATCCGAATCAAAGAAACAGAAAGAACTGCAACCATATGATTTCCTGCACCCAATTGGCCTAAATCTGTTCAAGAACAATAGCTATGGCTTTGTTCTTGTGACAACATTGTGTTTTAAACTGTGTCATTTTCTTATTTATCATCCTATGTGGCCATGTAGAAATTGCACTGTGTATCATCATTTCTCAGGTACTCTTTACACTCATATTCCCCCTTCCTAAACAATAGCACAATATATCTATTACCTGTCATAAAGTTGAACATTATCTTCCCGAAGTATTAAACAGCAGCTTCTTTAATCTCAAAGATCAAATCTCAAACATCCTGAAGTTTACAGCACAATGGAAGCTTTACCCTGGCTGTGCCTTACTCCCAGAAATCATACAGATACATAAACAGTGTCATCGTGGGGAGAAGATGACATCATTCACAACTTCTTCCTGTGAATAAAGGGAATTACCCATGGGGGTTTGGTCACTCCATTAATGGGGCATCATTTCATAGAAGTCCCAGTATGGAGGTAAATTATGATTAATCTGGGTTCCAGTGTCAGAAGCAAGAGAGTTGAGCTCAGTCCCACATGTAATGCTGTGTCTAAGCTGCCACAGTAATCAATCATTAATTCAATTTGTGGAGAGACCCAATCTACAAATATTACAAAGAAATTGATTTGGATTGAAATATGGTACTTATTTTCACAGTACTTCTTTTTTTTCCCCCTGAATTGCAAATATTAATGCATCTGACACAAGTTGAATGCATTAATGGAGGATTTAGCATTCAGAATTTTCCAGGGCATTTGAGGAAGATGTTAGGCACATTTATTATGCTGTCTTTGATGCTTGCATAGTGGAAGTTATATGCTAAATGCAAAATTTGCTGGAAAATCCAGGATAAACAGAGAAGTTAAGTTTCCTGTAAACAGATGAAGTGGAAAAGCAGTTGCTACAGAACCAGTAGATTCTGAAACACTAAGAAAAATGGCAAATTTGGGAGTTGATCCTGCAACCTTGTCTACATGTGTGTAATATAATCTGCAAGTCTAAAAGTAAAGAGATTGCAAGTGAAGAGGTGCCTTAAACTATTAGAGGAACAGAGAAATGCTCTAAGTCCCTTCTGTAATACGACTTCAGTGTCATACAGAGCTTTTATAAAGCTCTTAAGTATTATATGTCTGTGATTCCACTTTTTTTAGGCTATTTCTTGACAGCCCCTGAAATCTGTGACAAGCTGGATCCTAAACACCGAAAGTAGTAAAATTAAAAAGACAAGACTGTTTATGCTCTGAATTATACATGTAGATAGTAGGGAGTGGCATTTTACATATTCTTTAATTTTAATAACCCTAGGAGCAGTTAGTAAGTGAAAGACAGAGCACGATGGTTATCTGCTGAGTGTTCTTTTAATTTCACAGTGTGCAAACAGCTTTTGATGTGAAGATTTGGTGCCGAAGGAAGGAAGATAATGGAAGAACCTTTAAATTGCATTATATCACTCATGCAGCTCTGCTAACATCAGCCATGAGCAAAGAGAGGATAGTGAGCGGAAGGCAGCGACACGAAAGAGAGTCTGTGGTGATTACCACTTAATTCAATTGTTGGTTAATTAAATCAAAGCATCAGGAGGAAAAATCATTTGGATTAAAAATGAATATAACTTCCATCCTTTATTTGATTTGTTGTAGGAAGGAATAAATGGGGGTAATTGAATCACAGGCATAAGAAAGTTTCAGTAGTTCTTTCAGAAATGAGGAGACCTCAGATGTGAATGAGGTAGCAGGAGAAAGCCCAGGGCACACCCCTAGCATGAGAGATGATTGCACACAAGCATTTTGCTATTCAGAGATTGTTATTGACATTTAAACGACTCTGGTGTGCTGTATGAGCTGTGATGTGAACCCTCTGGTCCTGTGGGTAGTCATCTCCACTATTTATTTCGGAATAAGCGATGGGAGGAGCGTCAGCAGGAAGAAGAGGGTAGGCTTTGTTCCCTGTGATCTGCTTTGCTCCTGTTTATTTCTAAGCCATCATGAAATGTCAGCAGAATTTTCACAGATCTCACTGTTGCCTTTCCCTGGTCTTAAAATTAAAACCAAAACACGGTTGATGGGGAAAAGGAGTTTTTACCTCGGGATTTATTTCAGGATCCTTGGGTGCAGCACTTGGTGTCCAGGTGGAATGTCCCAAAAATGCATGCACACACCAAAATACACACAATTATAGGCCTTGCAAAATTAACATATTTATCAAAGATTCCCCAGGGAGAGGCTGGAGTGAAGCCCTCGTTGTGAGGAACCTTCCCCCTGGCTGGGCCTGGCTGAGGTTCCCAAATGTGTTCTGGAGAGGCCCTTGGTGTCTGGGGCTCCCAGGATGTTTGCTCTCCTGGTTTAACAGTGCCGTGGGGCTGAGCTGAGTTCTCAGCCTTGGGGAGGTACAAGTGTGGGGCTAAAAGCACTTGAGAATATTGAGAATACATCAAACTATAAAAGAGTGTGTGAGAGTGGTATAGAAGAAAAAGCAAAAAAATCATCCTGGCGTCACCATCACTGAAGTGCCTGTTGGTATCTGTCAGATAGGGACTTTCTATTTGCAGGTGGTTAATTTACAAATATACTGATATATATCTGATGGAGATAATCAGGCACCTTTGCCATAAGAAATTCCACATCATTGCATTGCTGTGCTCTGGCAAAGCTAGAAATGATGACACATTGGTCTTGGTGAGACATTCTGTTTGCATCTGTGGTTTTGTTCCCAGTTGCTTTTCCTTCTCTCTTTTCACATCTGGAAAATTACAGCTGTAGTGAAACTACTATGCTGGTCATTGGGATTTAGTTTTCTCTTTTACTACAGTCTTGCTTTTCCACCTTTGATTAACCTACCCCACCTCCTGTGGGATAGTTCCACTTCTGATACTGATACTGATCTTGCCTTTCATCTACTCTTGCTCTTGCCCATTGTAACTGTATGCTCTTTGGGGAAAAATATTTTATTAATTTTTCTCCAGGGCCTACTGCAGCAGAATTTTGAACTCAAGTGGGTCCTGTGGTCCTTCCAGCCTGAATTTTGCAGTCTGATCCCTGTAGTGCACAAGAACTGAATCGACATGCTAACCTTTATAAGGACGTAGGCATAATTGCATTAAGTATCTCTACTAAAACACGTTAGTGTGACAAATTTCAGCTCACAGTATAACCTTGATTAGACCTCTTAACCACGGGATAGTTGGGTTGCTGTCACTGTTTTCTTGCTGAGGAGAGCACTGAACAAAAGGTGGGTTTTTTCTTTTAGTTTTGGTCGGGGTTTTTTGCGAGTAGAGAAGGCTGAATAAAAATGTGACTGTCACTGTCAGCAGCAATCCAGACTCCCAGCTGCTGTGAACTGACATGCCTTTCCTTAGCTGATGGAGCTACACTGGTCTGGATTTCAAATCACAGGACACAGGATTTTATTTTTTTTTATTTTTTGTGGCCTACCTCGCTCTGAGTTCAGAGCAGTAGATCAGCAGGTCCTGACTTACCTCCTTCCTATGCACAAGCTTTCCCTGTGCCCTCCAATAAACTTTACTTCTCTGTACCTTGGTTCTTCATCTGTAAAATAATGGTAATGGTGCTATTTATTTTATAGAAGTTTGGTGGGGATAAATATGTTTAAGATGGTGGCCTTCTCACATGGTAGGAATGGGGACTGTGTAACTACCCATGGAATAAAGAAATGCCTCGATACCAAAAGAGAAAATCTTCATTCATGTAGCATCCTTTGGTACACTGATAATCTTCTCAGCTCATCTTAAAAGCTCTCCATTTGTGCTGAAGTAGCAGCAGTTTCAAGTGTTGTGTTGTTTTTTGTCTGGGTGCTTTTACATGATTGACAAGTATTAAAGATGGAAATCTTTCTGAGGTGATGGCTGTGAGTGCTTAAATAATAACATTTTTGGAATGTTGCAAATATGGCAATTTTTCTCTTAAAGTGTAAGTGTTAAGAAGATAAATTCTCTGGGGGGAGTGGAATACTGAAATACTGGCTTTGTCAATGTCCCAGGTAGCTTTGCCCCACATTTCAGTGAAGCCCCAAATACCACCTGGTAGATTTAAGAGTGTCTGTGCCATACCTACAAAGTCACTTATTTTCATTGGTATTGTATGTGTGTAAAGAGCTCAGTTTGCCTGTTAATCTGCTCCTTTCTTCTTTTTTTCCCCCCTTTTGTTTGTGCCTCCTTTAGAACCACTTCCTGTGAGCAATGTTTCTATCTATGATTACAAACCATCTCCAGAAACAGGAGTGCTGTTTGAAATTCAGTACCCAGAGAAGTACAATGTTTTTACCAGGGTAAATATAAGCTATTGGGAAGGAAAAGACTACCGAACAATGCTGTACAAAGGTAGGAGGAAACTGTTTCTCCAAAATTTAATACTAACTCTGCTGGAAACATTTTAAACAGTGGTCTTTGACAGGGTTTTGATATGTATTTATATAAGGATTTATGTTTCAGGTAATGTGTTTATATAGTAGCTTTTATATTGTGAATTAAGAGATTTCAATTGAGCCAGTGGTTCACTTGGGATTTTTAAATTGCTAGAATCCTAGTTCCAGTGATGTTCCCTCTCTTTTGGATTTTAGAGGAAGACTTGGTGGTCTGGATTTTTGTAATCAGTCTGAAATCAGCCTGGGAAAGCATCCCCAGCTGCTGGTGCTTCTGGGTCAGTTCAAAGCAATACAAAAGCTGCCAGGCTCTTCCCTCTGGCCAAGGCTTCCTCTTTGGTCTGTAGCTGATGGGAAAGCTCTGGGATGTCCCAGAGGAGGGAAACCCATTCAATGAACCTGATTGTTGGCACAGGATCAAGCCTGGTAGTTGTGTATCACCACAGTGACACAGTGCTGTGCTGTGTAGCACCTTACTGCACCCTAACCTAATAAACCCTGCTGCCTAATGAAAATCTCAGTGTTCTTAAAATAATCTAATCAAGGGCAATCAATCTAACAGTCTAGACAGTCAGCCTAAACAAACAACCAGCCTAACCATCTAAATGATCTAACAAGAGCAAATTCTTTTTTTTTATTTGTTCATAACTGAGCCTTTTCATGTATTTGTTTAGAGCTTTTGCCATGCAGTGTAGCTTAAGCACAGTATCTGCCTCAGAGATATAAATGGGACTGTCCTATGGGAAGCACCCTAAGAGGTGAGAAAGGCACCCACATCCTCTGTGGGCCCTGAAATCCCAAAGGTTTGACATCCCATAGTGCCAGTAAAATGCCTTTGGGCAATCCAGTGGGTGCTGAATTGAATTTTAGGCACTGGATTAAGGGGTCCCAAAACAGAAGACTGGTCACTGTAAACTCTCTTTAAAGTCAGCAGAGGGAGATACACACCTCCAGAAGGAGGCCAGAAAATTTGGGAGTCTCTTTGCTGCAGTACTAAGTGGGGCTAGAAATCTCATTTTCCATGCTGCAAAGTGCCAAGAGTTAGGGAGGGTAAAGTCTGAATCACAGCAGAAAACACGGGTGACCTCTTTGCAGAGAACAAAAGGGATCCCAGCATTACTTTTTGCCTTCTGCAGCTAATAGATGGTTCGGGGGGGGTGGGCTGTGTGCTAAAAGCTGCTGATAAATAAAAGAGTCAGCCTAAATTAAGAGATGGACTAATCAGCTTGCACACTCCTCCCCACAGCCAGATAGCCCTGAGCAAGTTCTGCAGCCCACACGTGCTGTGCTGGTGAGCTGAGCCCTCAGCACCACGGCTCCTGCTCCATGGTTCCTTTGAACATCTCCCCTCAAAGTTGTGCCTCAGTCAGCAAAATACCAAAGAGGCTTTTGCGTGCAGCAGTTAAAGGTCTGCAGGAACTGTCAGATGCTCTTTGAGATATTCAGTGTCATGTGGAGCAGGTTGCCAGGTTCAGTTCCCTTGCCAGTGAAAAGCAGCTCGTGTTTCCTGTGCTGGGCTTTTTTTTTTTTTCCTTTTTTTTTTCCTGGTAGCAAAGCGGCTTTGACAGCCAGGAAAAGTGTTGGGCAAACTGAATTGTTACAATTTCATGTCTCAGAGCAGGCTGGAAAATGTTTAAACATCTAAAACATTGCCCATTCACCATGTGCAGTCACATTATCAGAAAGTGAACATTTGATGCATTAAACTCTTCTTTTCCCTTTTCCTCTTTTCTCCTTAAACCTTCTGCAGATTTCTTTAAAGGTAAAACAGTTTTCAATCACTGGCTGCCAGGCATATGCTACAGTAACATCACATTTCAGCTGGTGTCAGAAGCAACCTTCAACAAGAGCACGCTGGTGGAATACAGTGGGGTCCGGCACGAGCCCAAACAGCACAGAACAGGTGAAGGAAATTCTTACACACCTTTTCTTCCAAGCCTGTATTGCTGCTTTTCTTGCTGCTTTTCTTGCTGCTGTGGGGAGGGTGTTGATCCTACAGAGAGTGGGATCTGTGTGGAGGCAGTCCTGGGAGCATGGGAGGATGTTGTGGCTCTTCCACTGATGCCTTAGGTTTTAACTTTTCTATGTTTCCAACCCTGCCCTGCCCAGTGTCACTCTGCAGTTCCCTGGAGCTCGTTCAGTGCTGTTCTCTCATGCTCACACACACACAACAAAGCCTCTCCAGCTCTCCAAGGACACCCAGACCCTCCTAGGCCCAACAACTGCAAACCACAATCTTGGCGAAGGAAGGGGCAAGCTTGGGCAAATTCCATCCTTGCCTGGCTTCTGCTTGGGGAATTGATGCTGAGATCCAAGTGGGAAGAACTCGGGAGCTGTCCTTGTCCATGTTGGGATGCACTGAGGCAGGAGCCTCTGGAGCCCAGAGTGTACCTCTGAAGGCCTTTCCAATCAATCCCTCCTTGATTCCTTTATTCCTGTCTGCTCTCTGTTTCTAGGGAGCCATTTAAGGCATTACCATAGGCTTGTGTTTACAAACCGTGCAGAGGGAAATTTGTGGGGGTGCTTCTGTCACAAAGCTTGCTTCTTAGCAAATAACTTCTGCTTCACGTGAGATATCCTAGCCTTGTGCTAGGAATTAATTTTTAAGCCACAGGAATAGCTGCACTGAGCAGACTATTGATCTATCCCTATTGCTCTGTCTCCTTGTGCAGTGAATCATAGCTAAACTCCTCGAGAAGTCCTTCCTCATTGTGCACTTTTCCAGCATGGAGAAGAATGTCATAGTTGCCCGACTTGGCGGCCAGTTTGTGCCCTGAAGCATGAACTTTTAATTTCCAAGACAGCAATGTTGCAAAGGCTGAAAATTGCATTTGTTCAGGATCCAGAACTAATTTAATTTGGTCCTGGGACGGTGCCCAAAACTTTTTTTGTTAATCTGTTGGACCGCAGACATTTATCAGGGTCCAAAGTGAAATGAACTGGTGATAAAATCAAAAGGCCAACTCTTCAGATGAATACACTGATGTTGGTCCATTGCCTTGGACAGAACAAAGCCAACTGGAGTTCTGTCCTGAAGATCCTAAATATAGTTATTGAGATATTGAACCATAACCAACAGAATCGCTTTTTTTTTCCCCTGCTTCCCTCCCATCCCTCATTTTTCACACGAACTGCAGTGAGAATGTAGAGTCTGGTATTCTATTAGTGGCTGTGGCTGGGATGGGAGTTGAACAAATTAATGTGCTGTAAAGTGCCAGCTTAAAAGGTGCCTGGCAAAATTATTTGCAGAGGCTACTCACAGAGTGTGTAAGGAGAGGCAGACGAGCAATTAGAGTGAGACAGACAAAAGGCTGTGTGTTCACCTCCTGGCATCAGCTGAAGTAACTTCTTTGCGTGCCAGAATCTTGTCTTGTGGAGACCCAAATCTTAAGATCAAGCTTTTACTAATATTAAAATTTAAACTGATGTTTCATGCTTGTGAAGAGGTGCCTGCTAAAAGCATAGGAAAAGCCCTACAGCAACATGAAGGTTATTTTTTTAAATATGAGTTATGCCATATATTAGTTTTGCATATATGTTTCAATTAATTTCTACAGAGGTTTTTTCCATGGTCAAGATCTTCCTGGAAGACACAATAAAATAAATGTAGATTCACTGTTAAAAATTCACACTAGAGTAGCCTTGCTGTTATAATAGCACTCAAGTTTGGTTTACTGTGACTTCACATCCACTTCACTTCCTGGCATTCTTGAATTGTGATTATTCTGTGAATTTATACTCGTCTTGATCCCACTAGAATCACTTCTGGTATATGTATAAGAACGTGTAAGGGAAGGGATAATCTCAGTAAGAACAAGTTATTTTGAACAATCTCTAGAAGAATGTTATTTGTCTGGGGAATTAATACATTCAAAGCTGTACAGAACATGCCTGTTAAAAGAGTAACCCTTGCTTCTCTTTTAGTTCCTTACCCACCCCGAAACATTTCTGTTCAGATTGTACCAATCAACAGAAACAACTGGGAAGAGCAGAGCGGGAATTTTGCCGAGGAATCCTTCATGGGACCGCAAGAACTCCTGAGGAAAGAGAAAGTTAGCCATCTCTCTGAGAGCCCACCCCAGATCCCAGCAGCAAACACATCTGCAGCCTGGCTGGATGAGCCCTCCAATGGCACCGAGGACGAGCCCACCTCGCAGCCCTCCTGGTGGTCCAGCGAAGCCGAGTCATCCCAGGGGGAGGAGGAGTTTGTCAGTGCAGTTTCCAGCGATTACGGAGCCAGCGAAGCCAACAGGACTGGCAGAGCCACAGCAGAGCCCCCTCCCTTCCTCCCTGTGCAGATGGTGCTGACCTGGTTGCCCCCAAAGCCCCCCACTGCGTTTGATGGTTTCCATATCCACATCGAAAGGGAAGGTAAAGCAGAGCCTTGTGCCCCTTCTCCTCCTTCTTTTTTGGTAATTCCGTTGGTGGATTGTCTCCTCCACGAATTATTAACTTCCTAGCACACTGCTTCAGAGGGCTTCTGTGTTTCATGAGGAGTTTCTTGCATTGAACAGCCTCTGCTTCTGGCTGGGCAGTGTAGAAGTAAGGGAGGAGGAGTAAACCACAGTTTGCAGTTCTCTTCTGTTAAACGAGATTTGTAGTGTTGTACACACTGCCACACTGTTTAAATGCAGTCCTTCTGGACACCTTTTAATCACAAAGCTGAAACAAGATTAACATTTCTGATGTAAATACTTTTTTTGGTGGCTGGAACCTTTCAAATTTCGATTAATCTGCGCTCTTTCCCCCCCATTTTAGAGAACTCAACGGAATTTTTGACAGTGAGCGAGGACACTCACAAATTCGTTGCTGAGCTGAAAGAACCAGGAAAATACAAGTTGTCTGTAACAACATTTAGTTCCTCTGGCTCCTGTGAAGTTCGGGGGAGTAAATCAGCAAAAACACTTAGCTTCTACATCAGTAAGTATCTCATCAAATTCATCTTCTTCTCCCTGAGCAGCACAGCTGCAATTTACAGAGTGTGACCACTGTGGCATCTCTGGCATCTGCTGATGGATCACGAGGGTCTGGTCTTCTGGAATTCCCTGTGCCAGAGAAGGAAACAGAGTGCAAATATGTTATATATTGCAACTGCCTGGATGGGCCTTCCTTGTGCCTTCTTGGCAGGGTTAAAAACTGAGAGCAGGTGATGTGATGGAGCCAATGCCAGCGTTCAGAAGTGGCTCACTGAAACGAGTCACCCTTTTGCATCTCTCTTAATGAGGATTCAATTCCAAGAATTAATTGGGTGGTTATAGAGAGTCTTGGAAATATTTAAGTTCCTTACTCCTAGAGTTAGGGATGAAGGGCAGCTCAGGCTGAGAGTGTGGGAATTGCACAGTTAAACACTGAACTCTGAAATTGCACGGTCTCTGAGAAAACAGAGGGCAAATTACAGTAGATGAAGTGGTTCAGCCTGCTAAATTCAAGGGAGAAAAAGTAATTTATTATTTCCCTCTAGAATCCCAGATTTTCCTAACTGGAGATTTAGTAAAAGACAGAGTAATGATACACTACTGTGTAAACTAATCCCACGACTTACAATTGGATCAGCAAGTGAGACGGGTGTTGGTGGATTCAGATCATTATCCTTCTGATGGCTGTGCTCACCTTTGTACCTTTTTCTGCAAAAGGAAATAGATTTACCCTACAGAGTACCCATAGAATGAGAGAGGGGAATACTTGCAGCACTGCACAATTTTGCATGTGGGAAGATCATGCCTTCCCAAAGCATGAATGCTGCAACAAGACACAGTAGCTAAAGCTAAAAAAAATCATATTAAAAGGAAATATAGTCGAGTACTTCAGTATATTATGAATAAAAATTGTGCCTTTCATAGTTCATAGCATTCACAAATATTAGGAATTTAGACTTGAAATCATGATAATGCAGGACTGCATGTAACAATTCCACTATTGCTCCTGTTTTTAACAACTTTATATTTGAAAAAAACAATAATTGGAAAACAGAGAAAGCAGCACATGACATAGAGGGTCTCTGATGTTGTAATTTCTCTGTCTTCTGTTTTTCTTTAGGAATACTTAGACAGTTTCATTATATGAAAAACATTAAAGTAGATAGAGGTCCATGAGGCATTGCTATTAGTACCAAACACTGCTCCATTTTGCAAGGTGTGACATATTTTCATTAAGCAGTATTTAATGCAGTGTCCTCCATGAAGTGGGCTAACCGTGGACCTGGGAGACATGAGAACATGTTCATCCAAAGTGTAGGGGTAGGGATGGCCAGAATAAAGATGCACCTTAATCTCATTGTGGATAAAGTATTAAGCTGTTACAGGAAGGTAACAATATTTTAATTTTAATTTTAATTTTACACGTAAGAAAGTTTGGGTTTTGGGGGTTTGTCAGTTTTGCAGGCTTTTAGAGCAAAATGAGGGTTCTTGGCAGTTGCCTTATTCATTCTGTCAAACACAAGGTCCTTAGTATTTTAGATAGATTTTATTTGTATTTCTGGTAGAATGCCAAATTGGAGATATTTACAGATACTCTTAGGATGGAAATTGCTTTTTCATTCCTCTTTATGAGTCTGGTCAAGCAGGCTTAGTGTGGGGACTACAGCTGTGGGTCACAACATGAGCTATCTCTGCTCCCTTAATGCCAATGCTGAAAGAGTTTCTGAACAGTGAGAGCTTCACGTGCATCCACTGTCTGCAGAGAACAATCAAACTCCTCTGTTTTACCTGCGTGGGTGTGGGTCTGCTGCTGTGAATAAATTTTGCCCACAGCATCAGTCTCACCTTTTTCCTTGTAGCTCCTGGTCAGTGAATCATCTTGTCAAATTGCTGGCTTGTGTTACATATTTCTCTTACATCCAGAGAGCAGTCAAATCTTATAGGCTGATCTTAAACCCCGTGCTTGCTCTGGCATTTGTTTTATTTTATCAATAAATATAAATTACCATTAGAGTTGCACGGAGGAAGAATGTCAAGGAGAGAGCTGTCACAAGCATCACTTAAAAGTGACAAGAAAAATGGGCTACTTCCATGAAATATGAAATTTTGACCAGGTCTAGCCGAATTTATTTTCCAAGCTGTTCTTTTATCTATATTTAAAGCTGTATTCTCTACCAAGTGCTCCAAAAAGTCTGATGGAGAATGAGATTCCTCACTGTGGTGACCTCTGTGAACTTGATTTTCATGCTACAAGGCTGTGGTACGCTGGGAGGGTGTGTTAGTACGTGGAGAGGCAAAAAACCCTGCGTGCTTATCCTTTAATAATATTGCTCAATGATCTGTACATTATTGGCTGTCACTGCTTTCAAGCATTCCCTTGGAGCATATCTGGTGCTGCTGGGTGGTTTCTGGCAAGCAGCAGAGACCACTGCCACCTGAATTTTCAGACAGTCACCTTCCTCTTGCCATCGGCTCCGCTGCAGGTGAAACAGCACTGGCCTCTGCCATCTCTGCTGCCTGGGCAGTGCAGGTGGACAGCCTCCAGTCCAGCCCCCCTCACCAGCAATAAATAATTCCCTGAAAGAGGAGTGTTTTAACACAAATGGAGAGAGTGGCTCGCTCACCTGTGCTTTTGGGACGTGTCCCAGGCCCCACAGGGGAGTGGATAGAGGAGCTCACTGAGAAGCCCCAGCATGTGACCGTGACGGTGCTGAGCTCCACGACTGCCCTGACGTCCTGGACGGCGTCACACGAGAACAGTGGCAACAGCACCATCGTGTCTGTGCTCTCCCTCACCTGCCAGAAGCAAAAGGAAAGCCAGAGGCTTGAAAAACACTACTGCACTGAGGTAAGGGGCGGAAGCTGCGGCGTTTCCCAATCCGGGAAAAAAATCATCCTGCTGTTAAAATCCTCGTGTCCCAGGGCTCTCTCAGGCTGCAGAGGTCACTGGTAGCTGCTCCTTCCTGCAGCCCAAAGGGAGGGACAAGGCTGGTGCAGAGTTAGAGGGGAGAGCACAGGAGTAGGGAAGGAAAATGTGCAGTACACCCACAGGATTGTTAAAATGGGATTTCTGCTGGACTTACTGTGGCCAATCCTTCACTCCCAACATATCCTGCAGCACATTTGTTTTAGTGAAGTGCTCACATGCATCATTATCGTCAAAGGAGCGTGAATTATTTCTTAGCTATCCCACATTTGAATACAGAACCTGACTGTAAATTTTCTGGGAGACGATCAGAAGTCACCTTTTCTTTTCATCCATAGAAAAAGGTGTCAGCACTGAGAAATAAATAGCACTTGAAACCACCCCTGATTTGGTGGACAACAGTTCTTTAGGGCTGCTGTATGGGATGTGTTTATAACCATCAAGACTCCTGAACCCCAAAACATGACAGTTTTGTGTTACTTGAAACCCTTAGTGAGCACAGCCCCACATCAGACCCTGTGCCTTTGCTAGATCAGTGGCATGTGGCTTCAATTAGAAAGATGTGTTGGCCCACATCTCAGGGACCTCACCAAGATGCTGATACAGCCTTTTTCCCAGCAGGGCCATGACTTCTGTCTGGCTCCCTAAATGTGTGTGATGGAGGAGTCTGCAAAGGACTGCAGAGCTGCCCTGCTGCACCCTCAGCTCACCCCTGGGAATGGAAGGGAGCTGCTGGCACTCCCTGTAAATCTTCATCCCCTTCAACTTTGTGATCAGCCCTGCAAGTTAATTAATACAGAGTATTTGCGACCCTTAAAATGCCTTTTAAAATTAATCTCTGTAAAAATCTGGAGTTTTATTTCAAGAATGGCCATGAATGTTTAGAAATGTCTTTTCCTGACAATTTGAGAATCGTTTTTCAGAATCAGCTTGTTTTGTTATTTATATTTCTTAAAAGTGCAGTCATTTAAATGAGAGGGAAAGTACCGTAGGTGATTATAAACACAGATCACAAATGTATGCATTTATGATTTAGTAAATACTAAAGGATTCACCTACAAAATCAAAAACTAGTACCTAATCTGTGAATAAACAAGATACCTGTAAAAGTAAATATGTATTTACTGCAAGTAGGTAGAAAGGTGTAAATAGAGTTATTTGTTTCTTTTTGTCACAACATATATCTCTATAAAATTTTGTCAGCTTACTATACCTGGAATTGTTAATAGCTGTTGGTTTGACTTCTCCTTGATGAGCTGAAAAGAGCAAAACTCAGTGCAGAGTCCTATCAATTTCTAACACAGTGCATGATTTGAAAGTGATTTGGCTTTCCAGAGCAGCTGGTAAAGACAAATTCTGTTCCTCACTAAATCTGTGCTGGCACTGATACATTTGTGTGCGTTGCAGTAAAGCACCAGTGCAGAGGTGGCTGTGATACAGACTTTGGAAAGGTTGTGAAGAAAATATTAGCAGGAAATACCAGCCTGCTGCTCTAGAAAGGGTGTGTGGAGGCTTCTCCTCAAAGCTGCTCCCTGCATTTGCTGTTAGTGGAGGAATCACTTGATTCCAGGTCAGGAATTCTGCCTCCAGCTCTGACTGAAACCTGGTGTGGCACGGCAGAAATGTTAATGGCGATGTTTCCAAACTGAAAAGAAAAATCTCAGTGTCCCTTAGTCGAAGTTTGTAGTGCTGTGGAGGGGAGGTGGGAGGGAATATTTCCTCTCTGATCTCACTGTGGAGTCACTCAGTGCCTGCACTCAGAAGACAGCTTCCCCAAAACGCTGCCTTCAGCTGGCAGAGCTGCACCGATGACGGATGGAAAGCCTCGGGCTTTAATTGAGAGCACGTGGTCTTAGTACTCCAGCCTGAATAATACCACCTGAAAATGAATAAGGTAGCCTGAATATTTTAATAAACTTTGACAGGAGGAGGGAGTGGGTCTGCAGTGAGACAGCTGACCTTATGCAGCAAGTGCAATTCTCTGAGTCAGATCATTTGGGAAGTCACTCCTGAGCACTTGCACAGTTTTGCCACGTGGGGTTCAATGAATGGCTGTCGATGGCACTGTGTTTGGGTTCATGCCTTTTGGAACTGGACTCATTCAACTCTCAGTGTGCTTTCATTAACCAAGTGAATGCTTCGTATTTGATGAGTTCCTCTCCTCCTAGGTGAATTCAAGCAGCAGCCTCATTGAAAACCTTGTTCCCGGTGCCCAGTACCAAGTTGTGGTTTACTTACGGAAAGGACCTTTGGTTGGACCTCCTTCTGATCCTGTCACCTTTTCCATTGGTAACCCCTGAACCCACTGACTGAAATGCATTTATTTCATTTGAGTTTGGTTGGGTTTTGTTTCTTGTTAATACGTGTGCTATGTTCATTAAGTCCTCTAGACCATGCCCTGATTCTCCTGAATTTAAGAGTGGATCTTGGTGTTCTCTGCTTTGGGATTTGAAAATGAGAAGAACTCTCTGAGACTGACAGTAACATTTTCAAGAATGTGGTTTTATGTCCAACAGGCACATGCCTGTAATTTAGGATTCCACCAGGCTCCTATAAAAGGGTCACTTAGGACAGAATTCAGCATCTTTTAGTTTCAGTGTAATTTATTAAGATTACCACTTAAACAAAATGTATTAAGGAGAGAGAGGGCAAAGAGAAAGAGATTCAGTGTACAGAATTACATTTGCAGAGAAATATTCAATCTCTGTCACCCAGCTTCTCCTTCTGACAAAAAGTCTGCTCAGTGGGAGAGCAGGTGGCTGAAAGTTAGAGATGTTCAGTATTTTTAATGCTGCTTCCTCTCTGTGATTTAGGGAAGAAAGTGAAACAGAAAAAAATGTTAACCTGTTAAGAACTTAATCCTTAACTAAGAGCCAGTATGTGGCCTAGTGATTATGGTGAGAGCCTTTTCTTTCTAGCCAATCTTCTTATATATTTTCATAAATTTGGTCTGAATAAAAATTTGCAAAGTAAGCTATATTTCAGTAAAGGAAAAATTAGTAAGGAAATATTTATATATACTTTCATATTAAAATTTCTATCCTTGGGCAGTTTTTACAAACACTTTTGATTTTCTTTCTCACTGAGAAAAAAAATCTCACTAATTCAAAAATCTGAAAAATTCTCCTTTTATTTTGTGAAAGTAAAATCACGTATACCCAAAGTAAATAAGTTGCTTCATTTTCTCCACTTTTGCCTTATTTTCTCCACTTTTGTTTGACCTTACAAGCATAAAATTTTCTTTAAAAACTCAGAATGGCAATCAGTTTCTAAACAGAACATATCATAGCTTTCTTATTTTGAAGGGGCTATTTTTATGCAGTAAAACAACAGTTGTGTAAGTTTTGGTTTCATGACAGGCTATTGAATTTGATACTAAAATAACAGAACTGAAAAACAAATTGTTCTGGGACCTTACCCATGGTGGCTAACGATGAAGGAAACTCAAACAAAATAAAATGCACTTTTTAAAGTATTCAATTCTCCCCATGCTTATCCTAAGGCTCAATTTCCCAGAGTGGGAATTAGCAGTGTAGAGAAGGCAAAGAAAGAGGTGGTAAATGATTTATGAAGGTAAAGGCAATCATGGGCTAGAAGTAACCTGGGTGCTGGTCTAGGTTCCCACCTGGTGTGCAATAGCTGGGGCTCTGCAGCCCTGGCAAATGTTAGCACTAAATCCTTATTTAAGTGGCCTCAGTGAAGCCATGAAGAATAATTGCTTTCCAGACCATAAGGGCTGCAGAAGTTGACCCTTACGTGACATTGCTCAAATCACTTGACTCCTCTTTCTCAGTGTCACCGTCTGTGAAGCAAGAATAGCAATACATGACAGAACCTTTAGGTTCCCCAGGGAAGGAGGGCTAGAGATGAAAACTTTCCCTTCTTACAGTGCTCTCTGGCTTTTGATGCTTTTGTTTTTGAGCATCTTGAAATATGTCCTAAGCATCCTGATTTTCAAAGTAGAATGGAAGCTTCCATTTATGGAAAAGCAAGCTCTGGACTTTATCTCAAGCTAAGCAGCCAACACGAAGTGGTCTGTAGCCACTTTGGAAAAAGGAGTTTTGAACTGGAGGACAAATGCTTAAAAAATGGTATTCAGCCACTTGTGACCAGGAAGTTCTTGGGAATTAAAGGTGTGAAAAACCCAGAAATAGGTGGAACTTGATTACGGAAAGATACCATTTTAGAATAAAGTGCAACCGGTAACACATGCACGTTACTAACCATAATTTCTGGTTTATAGTGCCCACTGGAATTAAGGATCTGACACTTTACCCTTTGGGACCTACTGCTGTGGTTCTGAGCTGGAACAGACCTTTCCTTGGGGTGTTCAGGAAATATGTTGTAGAGATGTTTTACTTCAACCCATCGACGATGACCTCGGAGTGGACTACGTATTACGAAATAGCTGCAACTGTCTCCTTGACAGCCTCTGTGGTAAAGTCACCATTCCTGACTTGCTTTCCCATGCCTGTGTGGCCCTGGCACCTTGTGGCACTTCTTTTCCCAGCCTTCTCCCCATGAATATGTATAATGTGCCTTTAATCCTGGCATCTTTTTACCCCAGCAAAGCAGAGACAATGGCCAGGGTGCTGGAGGCATTTTCTGTTCTGCAGTAAGGCAATGCCAGCTGAACCATGCTACATTTTAAGCAGAGCAGTGAGACAGGAGATGAGCCTCCTTTTTTTTGTTGTTGTTGTTGTTGTTGTTCAGCAAGTCCAGAGGCAGCTTCAGTTTGTGGGTCAGTTTGTCAGTCAAGGCTTTAAAAGTTCCATCATCTCCTCAGGGGGTGCAGTCCAAAGCCTTATCTACATAATTAATATTGATAGTATGGATTTGGGGCTTGCAGGCTGCTCTCACAGTGGGCCATCTGGAAGGCTTTGCTGTGGAGAGGTTTTTGTGAAAACAGCCTTCATGAAGCTGCAAAATCTTAGGCCAGGGTTTTAAGTAGATGCACAGTGGTCTCTGTAAGAACACACACATATACTCACAGGCATCTTTGAAGATATAAAGTGAAATTTTCCTCCTCTTTTCCATTATTTCTTGGAGAAGGCGAACAGATTTTATTCAGACTTTGCTGTAGTGCAAGACAGAAAGCAATTCCATCTGAAATTAGTTGTTCAGAAAGTTATGAGTATGCAAGAAAGATAGCAATAACTTCTGCTGCTGGTGAGAGCCACGGTGATTTACTATAATTGATTTGCATAATACCATTTGTGGAGTCATTTTGGCTAGAGTGGCTTTCCTGTAATTGGGTATGTGACTATAAATTCAGCACATAAATCTCCAGGGAAATTAAAAACAAAAATAACTTACCAAACTGGTAATTAATATCTTGTAATCGTGACTCAGCACAAATAGATTAATCGTTGAGTGATCTAAGTCATCCAAGAAATAAAGCTGTCATCCAGAGTTAATGTGGTTCATTAGAAAAGGAGATGATGTTGTCCCTTACTGCTGCAAATCATGCCCAGGGAAGCCAAGTTGGAATTCCTTTGCCTGCATTTCAGTCTGAAGTGCAACAGTGCTCTACTGCAGCTAAAGCGAGCGTTTCTTCAAGGATAATTGTAAAGACTAATCCTGAATTAGGAAAAGAATGTTTCCCTGTTCTTCTCTTGTGGCATTTAATGTACTGGTGAACTTTTGGTTGGGTTCTCCAGTGGTGCTCCAGAATCCCACTGTGATCCCTATGATCTGCTGGCATCTCTGGGTGCTGTGTTCTGAAGCAACAATGAGAGGGCAGGGGAATCAAAAATCAAGGTATCCAAGAGTGTGAAATGATCAAGTAGTATTTACTGGAGGGTTACCATTTAATACAAACCTTCAGAACTGCATTTGCCTTTTCATTCTGTTCAGTTGCTTCATTCATTTTGTGCTCTGCAACTTAAGTGAAAATTGTCAAAGTGACATTGGTACTTTCAGTGTTACACCATGTCAGAATTCCAGGCATCTTCAAGGTTTTGGTGGCAAAGTGGGTACAACTTCTTCCAAAAATCATCAAAAGAGCAGATCACACCCCTCTATATTTGCATTGCCTTGTAGTGTCTGGAGAAAAAAGGCCACTGCAAACAATAGAGATCTGTAAAAATAACAATTTCTACATTGTTGAAATTGACCATTATTTTCAATTTGCTTTTGTTTTTAATTTTAAAAATATCACGAGGGTTTTCATTTGAACTTAAATATCTTAAATGTTCTGTGCTGTCAGTGGAAGAATATTAATTTTAACTTCAATATTACACACAATGTTATAATATAAAGCATATTGCTTTTTATACTTCATTTATATCTCATTT
Organism: Erpornis zantholeuca; assembly: GCA_013400515.1. Classification (NCBI taxonomy): domain Eukaryota; kingdom Metazoa; phylum Chordata; class Aves; order Passeriformes; family Timaliidae; genus Erpornis; species Erpornis zantholeuca. The sequence goes on along the minus strand of VZTN01013902.1, from coordinate 57,671 downwards.
ATATTTACATATATAATTTATGTCTCATAAGTCATTTATGTTTCATTCATATTCCATTTATAATAAATGATAATAGAAAGTGAAATACACATTGAAAATTGGAAAAAAATACATCTTTTAAAGTGACAATATCTGAGACAAAAATGTTGCTTCTGATTTACCTTCAAAGGCCATTTAATCAAACCAGAAACACTGATGTTTTCCAGTTAAATATTTTGCCTTCATCACACTGGAATTGTGATGGAAGATTGCTCTGTGTGGATGGTTCTTGCTGCCCTGGAAATCCACGAGAGATCCCCTATGGGAAAGATGGGGCCCTAAGTGCTAGGGCTTGTCCACAAGTGACTCCGTGCTCATAGATTTGAAGTTCTTTTATTGGAAGGCTTTTATTATCAAGATATTATCAAGAACAGAGAGCAAATCTTTTCTCTCTCCAGCCTGTTAGCTGGAGCTCTGTGTGTCTGTGTGTCTGTGTGTCTGACTGTGTCTCTGTCTCTCCAGCACAGTCTCCCAAACTACGAAAACAAAGACAAAACTCTTTCCTTGGCCAAGGAAAACACCTTACCAAAACATCTTTCATATTTACATTCTTTGTCAAAAGATTTCTCCTGGGAACCTACAGAAGTTCCCTTTAGAAATGGAGTCAAATATTACAACTGAAGACAAGTTAAAAAAGGAATTGCTTTCTGCAGCTTTTTGCTGCGATCTCTCCACAATCCACGAGGGAGCCAGCACCACAATCCCCGTGGTGGGGAGCACCTGCGAGCAGGTGGATGTGGCTGAGCAGCAGAGCCATCACAGCTCTGTTTGCCCCCCCTGCACAGGCTTTTTAGTAATCTGAAAGGCCAAATTTCAGGGATTTCCACCGGAGCAAGGGATGGGAGCTCAGAAAAACGAGCGTGGGCGCGAGATTGATAAACCCTGCTGTGTTTCAGAAGTGCTGCCTCGTGCTGGTGAGTCCTCTCCTGAGCTGCTCTTTGTGTTTTGTCCCTTTACAGAGAATAGCCAACCTGCTGCCTGCTTGGTATTACAATTTCCGGGTCACCATGGTGACCTGGGGGGACCCCGAGCTGAGCTGCTGTGACAGCTCCACCATCAGCTTCATCACAGGTAACCAGCCAGCTGAAATCATTCTGGGAATGCTCCCGGGGGCAGAAGCACTGGGAAGGTCTGACCTGGGTGCCTCTTTCACCTACAGAAAGCTGCCAAATTAGGATATTTATCACCTAAGTGGTTGCTATTGTTTTTGGTTTGGTTTCAGTGTTTGGTGTTTTTTAGTATTTTGTTTTTAAGTCTCTGAGGACTGCTTTAAATGAACAAATTTTTAAAATTTTCCTGTGCCAAGCACAGTGCTTGACTGCTCTGTTCCAGTCCTCCATCAGCTGAATGCATGGCTCTGGTGAGGGACTGTGGTCCTGCTCAGCTTTTACCACACCCTATGTTTGACACATGGAGAAGTTAATAGGTAAATAAGTAAACCTGAGTTCTTAGGTTGCTTAATATTATGAAACACTTTCTCATTTAGCTGCAATATTTCCAAATGTTGGAACGAAATAAAGAGAAATAGTCTCCCTTTTCCAGATGATCAAAAGGTTGTATCTTAATTCAATTCAACACTCTTTTTTTATAAGGTGCTTTGCTAAAAGCTACTTGATGGGCTAAATGGCACAAGGTAAAAGTGAAAAACCACCACCTGTTATTTTGAGAACTAACAGGTGCTTACAAATCTCTATCAAACCTCTCTTGGGAACATGAAATGTTTACAGAATTGTTCTCTTTAGAAAGTAAGAAGCTTTTCTTTGGGAAGAAAGGGCTTTTTCAGGCCTGCTGCTGGATTTCTCTAAGATCCCCTAAATGTCAGCCCCACATGTTTTTTCCTCCTTTTTTCCCCCTCCCAGTAATCCACAGGTCAGAGCATGACTTGTGCAGCACTGAGATCAGGTGAGCTGATGGAGCCTCACGGATTTCCCTCTTCCACTCGAGACCAGCCATGGGTTCAACACACTCTGGCATCTCTTGGCAGATTCTTTGGATTTGAATCTTCAATATGCCCAACAGATCAGCCATGGAGGGACAAACATGAAAGAGGCCATGTTAGCACCTTACTGTGTGTTCCCAGCATCCAGGCTGGTTAGGCCAGAGTCCTCCACTGAAACATTTTGCTTTTAAGTGTCATTGTTTAATTCACCTCGCTGAAGTTCAGGTGCTTGAAAGCAGTAAATAATTCTGTTTTACTGTGAGAGGCTTTGCTCTTCTTTTCCATCTGTAGGAATCAAATTACAAGGAAAATCAGGCTATAATGTCCCAGCCACTCACTCCAAAGCAGATGCTAGCTTAGTCCTGGATTTTCTTTGGTGAGAGCCTGAGAATGTACCTGAAAAAACTACTGAATAAGACCCATTTGCAGTGATGATTTATACAGTGCTTGTGCCTGAGAGAGCCATGACAGAAGAGTCATACACAGGTTAAGCTGTAGCTCCACTGAAGTCAACAGAAACCCTCCTGTGCTGTGGTGCCTGATCCCATTTTCCTCCGCTGACAAATTCTGGCACTTTCCAGCACATCAGAAACTCACAGCACCCACTGTAGCCTCGTGAAGGGTCTCCAGGGATATTCATTGTCCTTTGGCATCAATCAGCTTCTCTGTAGCACTGTAAGGATGCAATTTTCCAGCTGGTTGGTTGCTGTATGAGGGAAGAAATGCCTTTTCCAAGTGATTTGGGTACCAGGTTCAGCATTTTAGAGTGGAAATGTTCCTGTGGGATGCTCACTTCAGCATTGTACCTCCAGAAACCTGCAGCAGAAATGAGGGAGATTAAGGGTCTCCTAAAATACAATCTGTCATCAGTGCCAGTATGGATCTCTGTATGATGACAGGAAAGACTGCTGCTGCTCTGAAATGAAAATGGATCAACTTCTTAACCAGCAGGTGCGGACGAACTCAGAAATGGATGAATCTCTAAATGTCACCCATTTGTGATTGGCAAAACCTCTCTCAGAGAAGGTCATCTGCTCTTCAGTGAAAATACCCAACTGGAATGTTGTATCAGTGGTTGATTTATCTTACTATCAAGGTTTTACACCCTGTGTTTCTGATCTGAATTTTTCTGGTTGTAATATCCAGTCCAAAATTCTTGTTGCACTTCTATCTTATTAATTGGAGAGACACAGAGGTTTGGTTTTTTTTTCACCTCTATACAAAATTTAGTTTGTTTTTTTCTGTTAATAAATTGCTTCCATTGAACTCTTCAGGTGCTCTCACTTTTAGGTGTTCTCTCACATTAGTTTTTTTCCCCATTCTGCCTCTCTTAATTTTTCATGTCTTTACTAAAGTTCATAAAACCTGAAAGTTTAATACCAGCCTGCTGAATACTCCTATAGAGGCACAATCAGCTCACTATTCAAAGCTCTCCTGTGTGTGCATCTAGATGATTGCATTTCCTGCATCATCACACTGGAGATCTGTGTTGATTTACTTGTTTTTTGGCTCCTGATGGAATTTACCATTTGGGAAGTGTTGCCTACATGCCATTTTCCAGCAGACCCAACTTTGCACCTGGCACTTTGAAATGCTCTTTTTTTTTGAGCAGGCCCAGCAATGTTTCAGAGCTCAGCCCTGTCCAAGCCCTGCCCTCCTCTCTGCCAGTTGCCATGTGGCTTGTGTGGTTCATCAATGCTGCTTTGACTTGCAGGGTATCGATGAAAATGTGGAATAGCAATGAGCTATTAAAATCACTGCAATTTAAGAGGAGGGTCCTAACAAAGAAAGCTGATTTGGTCAAATTGCAAGCACTTACCAACTGATGGTCACCACTGAATGTGAGCATTACATGCAGTCCTGTCCTCTGATTGCTTTATTACTTGCAATCTCTTCAGCTTTGCCCAGGAGCTGCATTCAGGCTAGCTTGTTGAGGAAGTGGCTTGCCAATTTGTCATGTCTGCAGGTTTTAAATGTTCGTCCCCAGTAGGTGCTGCCTTTTCAGTTCTTAAAAACTGAGAGTTCTTTCTCACCCTTGGCCTCTTTCCTCCCAGAGAGGGAGCAGATGGTTTTGTGGAGCACTTGCTCCCTTTCTGCATCATTTTGAACAATGCCACCTCCCCTGCACAGGTTGCCAGGAATCAAAACAAACAAAAAAAAAACCCCACCAAAAAGCCCAAAATTTTAAAAATACTGGAGCGGGGGTTTTGTAGCCTTGAGAGTACACCATCTGTCAGCTCCTCTGTGTGTAACAGGAGAGCCAACCTCTACACCTGGAGCACAAGCTTGAGTTTTAAAAACAGAGTGGAAGGATTGTGTGGGAGTTTGAGACTTGCAGGAAGCCCAGGGCACACAAACCATTTCCTAGCTCAGGATCCCACTGCTCCTGGGGAGGCTGTGGCCAGGCTGGGGCTCCACCAAACTGCAAACTGGGAGTGGTGAGGCATAGCTCTCTCCCACAGCAGCTGGGCAGGTGTCCCCAGGAGCGTGGGGGAGGTTTGGGGGATCCAAGAGACTTGCAGAAGCAGCATTTGTTCTCTCAGCCCCGGTGGCAGCAGTTGCACGCTGGTGTTTCACTCGGGGAGAGATCCTGGCGCTGCCAGTGTTGCTGTGGTGACTAATGAGTTTTTAATGCCACCTGCTGCAAACAGCTGGATTGAAAACCATCGTGAGCAAAGGCTCTTCAGACCACCAGCATTTGCTTTTCACAACGAGGATGCTTTTATGTTTGGAGAAGCAAAAGGGGTGAGAAAGACAGACTCTTGGGTTGATGGCTGCCCCCAGCATGTGCTGCCTGCTGGTCCCGTGGGTGCTTCCAGCTGTCACTTTGGAGCAGGTCAGCAGCAAGGTGTGCTCTCTGTGCCAGTAGAACCTCGTGCTAGGGGCGTGGGTCACACAAGCTCTGGCCCTAGGTCTCCTTTGACATATCCTGGAGATTCACTGTCATGAAAGCATACCATCAATAACAAGGTACAGGGGGAAATCATTACTCCTGCGTGAGGTTCATGTCAGACATGCCCTTAAATTGCAAGGAATAGGCAATCCACGCACAGGCATGGACTGGGAACTCCAAAAATGAAAAGAAACACGGCCTCAAAGATGTTATACTAAATCAGGTTGCTTCCCCTCAACAGCGTGAAAGGACATTTTCAAGAAAAATTTGGGAGAACAGTCCTACTGAAGGTTTCCAAATGGCTCTAAATTGTCTGTGCATTGCCTTTGCTGCCTTGCTCGGCTGTTACCTCAGCAAATCTGTTCACTGACAAACGTCTCAGTGCCAAAGTCGCAGGAGCCTTCGTGAAAGCAGCAGTGACATCTTGTGGGCCCTTGGAAGAGATCTGAGCTCCGAGGCCATCCTGCATCCCCTGTCACCCACAGCTGTGCTGGCATCCAGGGCTCTCTGCTCCTCGGGATGGTCCCAGCTCTTCTGACCTTCCTTGGCACAAACGTACTGGACAAGCAGGGTGCTCTGGTTTGAGGCAAATTCAGAGGAAAACACTTTTTGATAGAAGGCAATTACAGTTACTTTATTTTTTACTAGGTTCGGGAAAAGAAATATTTTTTTGGAGGAAAGTGAAAAAGAAACAAAGCTATTTATTTAACAAACACACAGGAAAAGAAGAATAATAATGTTAAATGATAAAAATTTTTTGTTGTGGAGAGAAATTTGGAAGAATTTAGAGTCTTTCTGTGGGTGTAGTCCTCTTTTCTTTGGAGCTGGGTCGGCGTGGGGCTTTCTGGGCTTTTCAGATTTTGTTTTGGTGTTGTTGCACAGTTTTAGAAGAGAAGAAGAAGTTGAAGTTTCAAGGAAACAGTTTAACTTTCCATCTTTTTCTCTGAAGAAACAGAGTTGAGAGTTGGCTGGAAATTAGCAGCAGCAGCAGTTACTTTTTACAGTGAGAAGAACAACGGAGAGGAGTAGTGACTTTGAAGTACAGAACTGTTTTGAAAAAGTTCTCCTAGCTGTTTTTTTTTTTTTCTTTCTCTCCCCTCTCAGGCTCAGTTTAAAGGCACAGAAAGGCACAAGACTCATTTTCTGGGCATAGAGTAGGCGATATGGGATACATCCTAAAGTCACCCCAAGACACGGGGCCTGTGCAGAGAGCAGCCAGTTCATACCATTCTCCCTCCTGTGCTCCTCAAGAATCTGCCAAGCACAGAGATTCATACCTTTGCCTGTTGTGTCCAGGTTATCCCACTCAGTTCTCTGTGGGATGGGGTTGAGATCTTCACTGATCCCTGACTTTCACTTTTGGGTGTCCTCTCACTATTAATTTAACTCTTCTCTGGGGTCCTGCACCTTTGAATTAGTCCATCAAGGTGAGCTGGTCAGATATGCTCCTTCTGCAGGGAATGGAGAGGTCCCTCCCAGGGGGAATCCCCATCTGAAATACCAATTTTAGGAGGAGATGAGTTATTCTGGAGGCTGCCATCTTCCTGCAGGTCACAGCTGATGAGAGACCCAGCTAGGGAAGGTGGCTGAGTCAAATACCCTGTGGGTGTTTGAAAGACACGTGGATGTGGTGCTGAGGGACATGGTTTGGTGGTGGACATGGCAGTGCTGGGTTAATGATTGGTCTCAGTCTTAAAGGTCTTCACCAGACCTCAGTCTTAAAGGTCTTCTCTGTGTTGCCTCGGCACAGAGAGCCAAGGGCTTGCTGGCAGCTCCAGAACAAAAAAAATCCCTTCCAACAGGCTGAAGGGGTCATGGTGGGGCCCTTTCCCCTTCCCTCCCACCCTGGGAGCAGAGGTGGTCATAACTTCTCACATAAAGGTTGTTCTTTGGAAAACTGCAGGTTTCAGACTTCTCCTCCTGGAAAGATGCAAACTCAGTGAAAAGGTGTTTTATTCCTATGGAAAAGCTATCAAAATTACTCTCAATGTAACCATTTATTTCTTTTCAGTTCAGTAACACAGTGAAGCAACACCTGAGGCTTTTAACTTGAATTTGAGTTTCACTTAGAAAAGATTGCAAAAAGATGTGTATTTTTGTTCTGATTATCTCCCAGGTTAAACAAAGGTTTTTCTTATCTTTGATCTTTAGTACTCAAGTGCAGTGGCTTTTACTGATACTTTCCTGCTAGCTTTGTGCTAGTCTCTTCATGACAGTATCCTCTGGCAGAAGTTTATCACTGGATTTGCTAATCAGCTGTGTTAGACCCTGCCTGTGACACGCTTGCCTTCTTCCTCCAGCACCGGTGGCACCCAAAATTACCTCAGTAGAATATTACAACCACCTTCTGTATGTCACCTGGACCTATGGAGGAGATGGCCCTGACCTTTCTCATTCCAGGATGCTGCACTGGATGGTCATTGCAGAAGGAAAGAAGAAAATCAAGAAGAGTGTAAGTTATCAGTGAGAAAGGTGATATTCATTT